>JADBJO010023822.1:0-2500 GCA_016801955.1 Conus betulinus | reverse complement strand
ATTATTAAACTACTATATAAAATAAGTTTACCTCTTTCAAAAAGAAAAAATAAGATCCACTGAAATCTCACGAAAAAGAACTGATAAATCACTGGTGGAAAAGAACTTCTCTCTGATACACATCAAATCAGCACATTCAGTCAAAAAATGATTAACACTGAACAAGCTGTCACATGCAACACACCATGGAGGGTCTTCCCTTCTGAGTATCCAACTGTGCGTTATATAGCTGTGCCCAATATGTAACCGTGACAAAACCGATTCCTCTTTATGGTTACGTACTACCGATGGGAAAGGATTGATTAAATCTGGGCAAATTTTAAACAATTTATTATGAATTTGATTAGAACATTCACTCTGCCACAGTTCACGACAATACAAACTAGATTTATGACGAAGATCTGAGTGAGGAAAAAACTGCACAGGCCTCCTGGAAAGACTTGCACCGAGAGCTTGTTTGGCTGCTTTGTCTACCACTGAGTTACCATAGATTCCCATGTGGCTGGGGACCCAACAGAAAACTATACGCTTTCCCGAAGAGACAAGCTGAGTATGAAGATCATGAATATCCGCCAAAACTGGATGTGAAACTTCTCTTGTCGATACAGCCGACAGTGCCGACAATGAATCCGATAAAATAAGGAAATCGTTCTGATCTGACCTGAACACAGCACTGAGAGCCAGATTTAAAGCCTTCAGTTCAGCAGTATAAACAGACGACCAATCCTGCAATCTTTTTTTTTTTTTTTTTTTTTTTTTTTTTGCTGTCCCAACCTCTGCGCCACCTTCAGAGGCAGTGCACCCACGCCGCTCATTCCGACACCCCGTCCACAGCCACAGCCCGGTCGGCCCCGCCACAGCCCCGGCACCGGCAATCCACAGGGAGCAGTCAATGTCAAGCCGTCAAGAGGCAACCCACCGGAGGAGACACTGCACTGCCGCCGAGTCACTTCAGTGGTGTTCAGTGGCGCCTGTTCTGATCTAACATACGCAGGACACCACCTACTACTAAGCCCCCTACTGACGACAATAATTGCTTAGTCGCGGAGCCGGCGTGAGTGAGCTCTCCCCCCGGAGGGCACCACCACGTCCGTCCAACGACAGCCGACTCGCCGATACCGGTGACCCCGACGGAACCAAAAACCAAGGCCACAGACGTGGAGAGGACATCGAAATTGAGGTCACCATGAGAGCAGGGCATGAAGGGCACAGAAGAACCTGAGACATTTTTTTTTCTATGCTGATCGATGAGAATGAGGATGATTAAGATGATGCTACGGATTTCCATTTCGGTCTGAGACTACATGACAGGGCTATACTCTACGCTTCCTTTCATAATATATCCCGGCGTCAACCAGGCCCGAGAGATACAGACACCTGCAGTGTTGGTCAGGAAATTTGAGCAACACTCTTAGAAACGCATCCATTAAGTGGATGAAACTCGACTGTGTGGTCACAGTCTTCCCAACTGAGCCCGCAGCAAACTCAACTGGGTAGGAGCCGGTCGGGGCAGAAAAACCCACATGACTTCTGATGGGATTCGATCGAACCCACGACCTCCCAGCCGGAGTCCGCGACGCTAACCACTTCGTCACGGCGGCTGGTCAATCCTGCAATCTTAAAAAGGTAGGCTCCTGAAAATTGTTATCACACACAATGGCAGCTGTAGCCCTCTCATCTTTTTTAGAACCATCTGTAAAAATCTTGGTAAAATCTTTTTAAAGTTCACATTGCTCAAGAGTTGTTTATATGCAGCACTCGAGGTGGCTTCCTTTCAAAATAGAGTTAAATATAGATTAATCTCTGGATTGGCTATTTTCCAGGGAGGTACATCAGTCTGTAATGGACCGTCATCAACAGCATCAAGGTCAATGCCAGCTGCCCCGAAGTGGGGCAAAATACGAATACCTAGTGGAGGAATCTCATTTGGCTTTAAGTCATATTTGGCTCTAAAAGGCGGGTTCATGACAATATCATAGGCAGGGTTTTCTGGATTAGCCCTCAGTTTCAGATAATAATTCATGGAAAGACATAATCTCCTTAGCTCCAGAGGGGGTTCACCAGATTCAACATACAAACTCTCTTTGGAAATGTGCGAAATGCTCCCAGAGCAATCCGCAATCTTGATGATGAATTGGATCAAGAGCTTTGAGATAAGACTTTCGTGCGGATCCATATACCACACAACCATTATCTAGCTTTGGTCTCACCAAAGCCCGATACAATTGCAACAAAGTTCGCCTGTCTGCACCCCAATCAGTGTGACTAATAACCTTCAAAACATTCAAACCTGACTGGCAGATTGTTTAATGTACTTAATGTGAGGCAAAAAAGAAAGCTTACTATCAAAAATAACTCCCAAAAAAAATTTCACTTGTTTGGAAACTTTAATTACCTGACCATTGAGATTGATAGCTGGTTCTAAGACCTGAGATCTTTTCCTATGGAAATGAATACACTCTGTCTTAGTAGCTGAAAACTTAAATCCATTTTCAGTGAC
>JADBJO010023821.1:17500-26024 GCA_016801955.1 Conus betulinus | reverse complement strand
CCATCATATGGCAAAAGCTCTCTCCCAGTGGTTTTGATTCTTTGTTAACAATCTGACCACTGCTCTTTGTGTGCACCCTGACTTTGTCAGTGTGCAACTCTGTCTGTTAAGATAATAATCAATGATTAATTTTGATCAGGAAAAACAGTATGCCTGTGCTAGGTAAAAACTGCTACTCTGATTTATAAATACTGGTGATTATTGGAATGATTTGTAGTGTATGACTTTAAGTCTACACCACATGTGTACTTGGACTAAGCATAGCCCAAGTCAGTGTGATTTGATTCATATGAAAACATGGAAGAGTTGTTCAACTAAAACTGTAACATTGTATTACTGTCTCCTACCCTTTTGTGAGCTTAACTTAGCCATTAAACAAAAGTGGAGGTTAATAGTTATAGCAGAAACTCTACCATAGAGAAAACTTTGCTGGCTGAGTCTCACAACCCTTCTGAAAGACAGAGGAAAAGGGTAAATGTGTGCACTCGTCAGACCAGCCACCAGATTCTCATCTACAGATCAAGTTCTCTTTATCGCAGAACTGGGATCCTGACAATTCACTCAGAATTTTATTTCCTTTGGCTAGTCCAAAAACTAGGACAAAGAGCAGAATCAGAGCAAATAGGCTGATTGAGTTGAGTCCAGGAGGAAAACCTTTTATGTTTGTTGTGTGAATGGTTATCTTACATAGCAAATAATAAGAGTGTGTGTGGTTGATGTTATAATCAATTCATTTTGATATTTACATTGTGTGATTATTTGCTTTTGTTGTACTTTGTGGATATTTGATTGATAAGGATTGTATAACAGTTCATTATCATGGCTGAAGCAGTGAAACTTAGACGGGAGATCAAGGAGTGGGGAGAATCCCTAGGCCTCTCTGGTCAAGATTTAGTCTCATTTGTGACTACCCAGTATGAAAAGGAATCTGACAAGGCTGCCAAAGAGCGTGACAAAATCCGTGAAGCTGAAGAAAGAAAAAGAAGCCCGCAAAGGAAACTGAAGCTGCTGAGCGTGACAAAATCCGTGAAGCTGAAGAACGCGATAAAGTGAGAGAACATGAACTTGAGCTCAGAAAGATTGAGAAATCAGCGGAGAATGGTAGCTCTTCAGACACAGCCAGCCAAAATTCACAACCTCCCATCCAAATTCCGGCAATGTCATTTTCTTTGGATCCTTTTAATGAGAACACGGAAAGTATTGACACATACTTAGACCGGTTCGAAAGATTGGCAAATGAATTCGGCCTAGACCCAGAAAAGCGTAACATCAAACTAGCACAAGGTCTTAGAGGTGTTGCTTATGATGTTTATACCAAGTTACCTCCAAACAAAGTAACTGATTATGATGCTCTCAAACAAGCCCTACTCACCCGTTATGAACTGACTGCTGAAGCCTACCGAAAGAAATTTCGAAACTCGCGGCGTAGCAGGGGAGAAACCTATGGCCAGTTAGCAGATAGGTTAACCCACTTATCTCCAAAAATGGTTGACACTGTCAAACCAGGCACACAGACTTTTGATGGTCTGACTGAGCTCATCCTCTGCGAGCAGCTGCGTGACACAATGTCCACTGACCTGCAAAACTTTCACGGCAGAACAAGGCGCTGCTTCACTAGCTGACCTGATCCAGCTAGCTGACAGATACACCACCGCCCATGATGAAGCAAATGCACACAAAAAGATGCGTGACAGGCAAAACCGGGATTCGAACCCCCCACCGTCACAGCAATCTCAAAACCAAAACCCACCCCCAAGTGGGAAACCACCACAAAGTGAGAAACAAACTGGTAAACCCACACAGTGGTAACTCAGTCCCTGTGAGTCAAAACAGTGCACAGAAGCGTTTCTGCACGCACTGTAAAATGACATCTCACAACACTGCAGAGTGCAGAAAATTCTTTGGACCAAGACTCCACACAATTGCTGCATACCAGGTAGTGTCTACACCCAAAAGCGGTGACACACCAGCTATGGTACATAACATTACTGCACCACCCATCAGTGAGCAGGTGTTTGTCAATGGCAAACCTGCCTCCTGTTTGTATGACACAGGATTGTCATACGATGCAGTAGTAAGAGCTTCCCTTGTGGAGCCAGCTGCTATTACCGAGGAGACAGTGCCTTTACAAGGGGCCGACCTGACTCTGCCACCTGCTACCTTACCTGTCGCCACAATTATGGTTGACAGTAGGTACATCAAGGGACAGATCAAGGCAGCCGTCATGGACATCCGATCCATGATCTCCTACTTGGAGGCCATTATGTCACACTCGGGAACCCGTCTGAACCTGTCATTGCATCAACACTGCAGGTGAAGACCCCAAAGCACTTCAAACCTCCTAAAAAGGAGATGAAAACAGCTCAGCGAGCTGACCCAACATTAGCTGCATGCTTCCTGAGGCAGCGCCACACCCGTCACCCCACTCGCAAGGGTGAATTCTTTAGGCGGAACGGTCTTTTGTATCGTAGGCTGAATAAAGATCATTCACAACTTGTGGTCCCGGCGCCACACCGGACCCGAGTGATGGAAGTGGGACATACACTCTGTTTGCCAGGACATATCAATGTAGGGCAGACAGTGCAATGGGTGATGAAGCAGTACTATTGGCCAGGGATGGCAGAGGACATAAAGAAATATGTGTCGATTCCTGCCCCCATGTGCCAACACTGGTCATCAGGCCAAGGGGGTGATTCAACCCCAGGCCAGCCTGACAATCCAGACACAAGCCAACCGGAACCCAGTAATGTATTCCGAAGCTCCATCGGTGTCTTGGTGACTCCAGAGCTAGTGCCGAAAGCATAACGGACCACGATCGGAATGGATTGTCAAGCATGAGCTTCTCTCGAGAGAGAATCTTCTTTTTTCGGGGGGCCTATGTGACGTGACGCTTGACAACGCCATCCTATCAGTCCCACTAAAACACCAAACCAAAAAAAAAAAATAGATTTCAAATCTATGCCCACTCTCCCCTCTCAACCCCCCCCCCCCCCCCCCCCTCTTTCTTGCTTGGGACAGTGCGAAAGGCCCAACTGACACGATCATCAGACAGGAAAAAAAAAAACTTGCGTCACGGTAATGCGTGCCGCTTTCGTTCTTAGCAGCCTACCTCCTTCCCTCCCTCTCAACCCCTCCCTCCCCATGCTGTACGATACAACGCAGCGTGGGAGGCGTTCTAACAACAGCCCGTCTCACCCCCCCCCCCCCCCCCTCTCTCTCTACCCCGCGACACAAAGGCATGTGCCGACACAAAGACATGTGCGACACAAAGACATGTGCCGCGTTCTCCACCACCTCCACCCCCCCCCCCCTCCCTTTCATCCCTACCGCCCCCGTCCTCGCAGGCACCTGCACGTGCTCGCGAACACCTATGCGGACGCATAAATTAGCTGAGGCTCAACGGTCAGCTATACGGATGCATAAATTATCCCGTGTGCCGATTAGGATCAAACAATTTCCGAGAGGATTGGTGACTAGACTAAATCCCTCCCCCTCTCACCCCCCTGATGGGTGAATGACAGTTTGTCGAAATTTGATTCGGCAAGAGAGATTCATAAAACTAGACACACACCGGCTCAGCTTCACTGACCCCTCAGGACTGCCTGTAGACAAGAGCAGAGGAAGACAAAGGGACAGAGGCCTAGGAAACTCTTGGTAACTCCTTGATCTCAAGTCATTCCCTGTTCATTCCCAGGAAAAGTGAGTTGGAACTCTGTTTTACATTTTTGAAATCTATGTATTGATTTTATGGATGCTGTGTGTGTTAGCATTGTAACTCTGTACAAATGCTTAGCAACATTTATCAAACTGATGAATGATTATTTGTGTGTAGTGGTTTGCTTGCCATCACATGGCAAAAGCTCTCCCCAGTGGTTTGATTCTTTGTTAACAATCTGACCACTGCTCTTTGTGTGCACCCTGACTTTGTCAGTGTGCAACTCTGTCTGTTAAGATAATAATTCAATGATTAATTTTGATCAGGAAAACACAGTATGCCTGTGCTAGGTAAAAACTGCTACTCTGATTTATAAATACTGGTGATTATTGGAATGATTTGTAGTGTATGACTTTAAGTCTACACCACATGTGTACTTGGACTAAGCATAGCCAAGTCAGTGTGATTTGATTCATATGAAACATGGAAGAGTTGTTAAACTAAAACTGTAACATTGTATTACTGTCTCCTACCCTTTTGTGAGCTTAACTTAGCCATTAAACAAAAGTGGAGGTTAATAGTTATAGCAGAAACTCTACCATAGAGAAAACTTTGCTGGCTGAGTCTCACAACCCTTCTGAAAGACAGAGGAAAAGGGTAAATGTGTGCACTCGTCAGACCAGCCACCAGATTCTCATCTACAGATCAAGTTCTCTTTATCGCAGAACTGGGATCTGGTCACGCTACACATTGCGACTGAACCAGGAGCTGGGACTTCGCCCAAAACCAGGGCGACACCAGACAACAGATCTACACCAGTGGGGCAGTCACCAGCCACAGGAGAGAACAACTGTCTTCTCCGAAGCAAAGCTAAGTTTGCTTACCACCTGGACTCAAACCCATCAGACCCTTACCCTCACTTTATGATGAAACAGTGAGAACCTGTCTAAGGTATTAGCAAGCAGTGGATGTATAATAACCATATACATTCAGTGTAACTTAGACAGAACCCCTGTATGCCAACTTAAGCTTGCTGCACAGAGTGCAAGCGAGTAAAGTAGGAGTGAGGAAGGACCCCTCATTGTGGTAGTCCAATGAGAGCTGAAACACAGCCTATGGAATTGTCACGCCATTTCTTATCTATGTATAAGTAATAAAAGTTGATGTGTGAAAGTGCACTTAACTTGTGTCAGTTCCCTGTTGTTCAATCGAATGTTGAATTTGAACTTCTCTCTTCAATTCTGTATCTCGGAGCTATCAGTACTTATAATTAAGAGTACAGCCCTAAGGAAAATTATCTCAGCGCCATCCTCCCGTATTTTCAACACCCGGAACAAATAAAAATTTCTTTGATGACTAGTACCGGAAAGTTGCTCCTTCCACCACTAGTAAGAGAGGGGGTGTAGGTGAAATGTAAGATAATTCTCATCGAGAAATTATTCTAAGTCCTTCCTAGAGGACCCACCTACCACTCATATCCATCTCGTCACAGGTGGGACATCTCTGAACAAAGTTTTCATGGAGTCAGCTGTGCGGTGTTTTTATGCTTCAAATCGTGCGAGTCCCAACAATCCCAAAGAACATGTTTCACTGTGAGTGGAACATGACATAGAATGCACCACAGAGCTTCTTCACCTTTTAAAAGTAACTTGTCTTTAGTGTATCATTACAGAACTGAAAACATCTTGAGAACGAAAAAGTCTACGATAATCTTTTACCAGCACATTCAAAACACTGATATTGTATAATTAAGTAGTTCCATGGAAGGGACTAAATAGCCCTTAAAATGCGAGTGAAGAAATACAAGACATTTACGTTATCAATCCAAACACACTGTTCATCCTTTCTGGAGAAGGTATGACAACGCTCCAGGCTCAAAGAAAATTAATGAATAGTGCTGCATCCAAAAACTTTCAAAGTTTCTCCGATGATAAGGGACAGTTGATCAACAAATATCCTTTTTGCACAGTGGAAGATCCCAAGTTTCTCTCAACACAAAGGGTAGAGAATTCATGAATAGTTCTGTATCCAAAATCTTTTGAAGTCTCTCCCATCAGAAGGGACAGTTGTTCAACAAACACTGCATCTTGTTCTGCCCCAGAACACATGCACACAAAGTGTCACTGAGGTCATTCAGATTAGCACATCCTTGCTTCATTAGACGGTTCTTAAATAAATGTCAGCGAACCGCCCAGAGAAACGTGGACAAACGAGTCACAAGACAAAACATAACGCGTTTCGACCTCTTAGGTCTTCCTCAGGTGAAACAAAAACGAAAAAAATAACGAAAATGCACTTAGCTTTGATCGCTTCAGATTGCTTCTGAGTTCAACGCAAGGAAGAAGGCGTTGAAGGATGTGCTAATCTGAATGACCTCAGAGACACTTTGTGTGCATGTGTTCTGGGGCAGAACAAGATGAAGTGTTTGTTGAACAACGCCTTCTTCCTTGCGCTGAACACAGAAGCAATCTGAAGCGATCAAAGCTAAGTGCATTTTCGTTATTTTTTTCGTTTCTGTTTCACCTGAGGAAGACCTAAGAGGTCGAAACGCGTTATGTTTTGTCTGTGACTCGTTTGTCCACGTTTCTCTGGGCGGTTCGCTGACATTTATTTAAGATATGTTTAGATTTCCGCCTGCAGTCGTCTCACTTTGCAACTAGATCATTAGACGGTGTTGCAGTAAGGAAAGGACTTAAAGTGCTTTTTTTTTTTTTCTGACGAAGTCGTCCTTGCTCTCGCGCAGAAGCAGACTCACAGCCTGGGTTCAGTCCCCTGCCGTCCCACATCCTGCATCTAGGGGGCATCACTGTGATCCTTGACCAGTGGTCATTCCCACTGTCCAGCTCCATCAGTGACAGGAGGACTGGCCCAGGGAACACGCTGCTCTCAGGCCCTGGCTGTAGTTTAGTATTTACTGACGCACTGTTAGGAAGAAGTGGTCCACAACGGAAAGTTTTTCCTGTTAATTTTTTTTTTGGTAAGCTTTAATGAAATTTGATGAACTTTTAAAAGAAAAGCCTAAGCATGGAAAGGTTGAGAATGTTTACGTGATTCTGACTTCAAATCTCCCAGACCTCATACTAACCGCATCACCCCACCCAATGTTCTAGCTGGGTGAAAAGAGATGGTGGCTCAGGGACAGGGCCCACTGGTGGCTCACAAACATCTGCACCCAACCTGACCTTTCCTTGAGGTCATGGAGCATTTGTGTTTCAAATAGAAACTGGAAACTCTACAAACTAGATACAAAGTTCTCTTCTGGGCTGATAGGGCAGAACAGGATTTCCAGTAGTGCTTGAAAGATCTCTGGAATTCTTTCTGGCTCTCCCTGTTGTGCTTGTTGACAGCTATCTCCAACACTTTGCTAACAGTCTTCTTCATGGGCCATGTCATTAGTTGTGTCTCGTTTCCTCATGAACTTGTGTGCTGCTGGGGGTAATCCAGGGGTATGGGTCTTTGCGTCTCTCAGCTTCGTGATAGTGATGTGTCAAGACATGCTGTCTTTTATGGTAGTGCTGAAGTGTTGCCATAGTTCTTCAGCTGAGCAGTCATGCTGTCTTTAATGTAGTGCTGAAGTGTTGCCATAGTTCTTCAGTTGAGCAGACATGCTGTCTTTAATGGTAGTGCTGAAGTGTTGCCATAGTTCTTCAGTTGAGCAGTCATGTGAAGGTGGCGAAGTCTTGCTGCAGTGAAACCATCTCTTGTTTCATGGCCTCCCAGTTGGCTGGCCTATAGTGGGGGATGGGGTGGGGGGATGGGGTGGGGGTTGGGGATCAGGTTCTGTAGCCATGTCTGGGTTCCTTTGATGATATCAAGTTGTGTGTTGTCCAACAAGTTAGTTTTTTATAGATGACTCCTGAGTCTGAATGGAAGTTCATGTTAAAAAATCTGTATATTACAGATGACTCCTGAGTCTGAATGGAAGTTCTTGAAAGATGACTCCTGAGTCTGAATGAAGGTTCATGTTAAGAAAATCTCAATAAGCGATGTTGCTGTTTGCCATGCTGGCTGTTATGGCTGGGGATTCAGGAATGCAGGGGGTTGAAGTCAGAGTCGATGTCAGGCATAGACTGTAAACTAACATTGTCAGATGTCCTTCTGTTCAACACCATGAAGGTCAAGTTGTACCAACATGGTTTGCATCGGCACACATATGACACAAAGCCACGTGACGTCAGAGGAGTTTAAGATTATGCTAGGTCAGATCTTGGTCTACATACTGACAGGATCTAGGAACCAGGATCCACAGGATCCACAGTGGATACCTCTGTCAGCCAAGTGGACAGGAAAGTGACAGATACCACAGGGAGCACTGGGTGTGTTACTGCTGTTTGTGGAACTGGTCATGTTCAGAGAGAGGAAGTAGTTGAAGAAGCTTAAGTTGTAGGATGACTGTAATCCAAGAGTAGATAACGAACAGGGTGAATAGAGGCAGAGAATATGAAGGCTTCAGCTCGGCATGTTATAGTATTGGTTTAAATGGGGTGAAGAGTTACACTGCTTATGTTTTTGGTAAGTGGGCCGCCATCTTGGAGAGAGTGCTTAGAGTGAGAGACGGTATGGACGATACATTATTTGACTACTGGACAAAATGGAGAAACTCTTGGTCTTACTGTGAACTGCAGTTGGGAGAGGGAATGGATGGTGAGAGAAGAGGATGGCTGTCCAGGTCCAGAAATAAGACAACAACTGTTTAGTGGAGAACAGGAACAACACAGATCTGAACATACTCAGGTGCAGTGAACCTTGTCTTTCAAATGAACTTACAGCTAAAAAGAAACTATATGGTTCCAGAACTGTAAAAAAAAAAACTGAGAAAGGAATTTTACAGCAAGCGTCTAGTGTATGACAGTGCATGTGTTACCAATC
>JADBJO010023821.1:7500-10000 GCA_016801955.1 Conus betulinus | reverse complement strand
TTTCTGGAGAAAATGAAATTTGAAAATTGAAAAAAAAGACCTTTCCTTTTCAATGAATGTTATTAACAAGTATATAGTCCACAAAGAACTGAACAAACAACAAGGACAACAGCAGACACCCAGGACAATGGTTTGGTGATGTTTGTCAAAACACTGTATTCACAAAGACAAGGCTTTCTGTCTTTCCAGGTTATAGTACAAACAGGTAGGGATCTGGGTCATCGGCTGAAATGCACACAAGCGGTATTGTGGCCACAAAAACAACATCATGATGATCAGCTGAGGGCCTGAAGGTCATTCTCCCATGTCACCACCACTAAGAGTTACTTTCCCTGCAGCTCTTTTGACATTCCGTCAAGAAGGCTGTTCTACAAAATGATCCGATCGTTGTGAAAAGTGTAAGGCTCATGCTTATTCTGACCTTATCAGAGTAATTCCAAGAAGCGTGAAATATTATGTTAATTTTGATCACTAGATCACAGTTTCAGCCAGATGGAAGAGTGGGGGGAGGGGGGGGGACAGGGAAGATGTCCCACCCACACAACCCCCCCCCCTCAATATGAAAGATGTATTGAATATTAAGATGTCCATGGGGACTGGCAAAACAGTTTGGGAATGGTTTCGTGAAGCTGTCCTTTGTGTTGATCTCATTGATTACAGCAGATCAATCAGTTGAACACCACTGAATGAGATGAATGGAAAGAGGGGCATCTAGACTAGGATTTTTTTGTTTGTTTTTTTTGAGGATAGAGACAAAAAATTCTTGTGGTGTCCGTAACAGCACAAATTTTGTCGGAAAGTTTTATGTTGTACATGTGTAGCATGTCTAAAAACATGTCTTATACCTCAAGTGAAAAGAAGGATTACAGAGGCATCAAAATGGAAACAGTAAAAACAATAAACCAATTTATATTATCCTAAAAGGGAAAAAAAAAAACTTCTTTGGAACAATCCCATTCGGTCACCAGCGAATATTATCTCTGTGTGTGTGTGTGTGTGTGTGTGTGTGTGTGTGTGTGTGTGTGTGTGTGTGTGTGTGTGTGTGCGCGCGCGCGCGCGCGCGCGAATGCATGTTCACATGTCAGGATTCGAAATATCCACCTGTCCATGACAATTCAATCATCTGGAGACGAACAGAAATTCTCTCTCCATTTGTCCCTCAGGCAACCAAATTTTGTTAGTGTCGGTGAAAGGACGGCTGAAAAGTTAGCTTCTGTGTGGACCAGTCGTGTTTCCATCTTTCCCCTTTCACGTTCATACCTTAACTTCATCACTCTACCCTCCCTTGCCACCCCCCCCCCCCCCCCCCCCATTCCCACTCTCTGAGTCTCTCTCGTTCTGATTTTCTCACTACGGAATCAAACAACTTGCCATCTTCTTTGGGCAAGGCGCTTTCTTTGCATGGAACATGCCAGTAGCATATGAGCATTGTGCTTGGTCAGTGGATTGATCTAATCTGCTCTCGATATTTTTATTGTTAAATGTATGTAGGCATGAAGTGGATTTATTCTGTAACGTGTGTGTGTGTGTGTGTGTGTGTGTGTGTGTGTGTGTGTGTGTGTGTGTGTGTGTGTGTGTGTGTGTGTGTGTGTGTGTGTGTGTGCGCGCGCGCGCATGCGCGAGCGCACAGAAGAGGGAGAGAGAAACAAAAGAGACAGAAAGCAAGATAGAGATTTTACAGTTTTATTCAGTTCACGAATGCAGAACTGATGGAAGCATGACCGTTTTATTTTTCTCTTCCTATACACTCTTAAACACACAATAGAAAATGTTTTTTTTTTTTTCTGTTAATACCCTCATGAAGAAATGAACTGAGGTATGTATTTCTCCCTATGTATTTGCTTGACCTCAGTGCTGCTTTTGATACTACTCTGACCACTCTATCCTACTCAAGAGACTCAAGGTTACTTTGGATTTGACGATATGGTTCTCAAATGGATCACATCTTACCTTTCTGACAGGACACAGACGGTAATCGTTAATGGTGCTGAATCATCCCCTTCTCCTCTTCTGTATGGTGTTCCCCAGGGCTCTGTCCTTGGACCAGTTCTTTTTACCCTTTATTCTCAGCCTTTACCTGACGTTATTTCTGCCCATGGCTGTGACTTCCACAAATTCAGATGACACTGAACTCTCTAAGAGCGCAACTACCAGCGATTTTCAAGGTGCTCAGTCAGATATTACCGCATGTTTTAGGGATGTAAAGTCTGGATGACCAGCAACAAACTTAAGCTGAATAGTGACAAAACCGAGATCATGGTTGTTGGTACCTCCTCTCGTGTCAAGATGGTTAAAGCTGAGTCGGCAGAAATTGATGGTGTTGTTTTTTACCTTTCAAAGAGTCAGTCAGTGAAATATTTAGTGTCAGCATTGACAAAGGGTGCAAAACAGTGCAGCTCGGCTTGTTCTCAAAAAGCGTAAAAATGATATTACACCTTTGTTTGCGTGAACTCCACTGGCTTCCCATCAAATATCGATGGCAGTTCAAAATCGCAGTTTT
>JADBJO010023821.1:0-2500 GCA_016801955.1 Conus betulinus | reverse complement strand
TGAAAGTTGTACAAGAATGAACTTAATATAGAACTGGTTGTGTTTTGACTATGACGAATGCAAAAAAAAAAAAAAAAAAAAAAAAAAAAAAAAAAAAAATCTTTGAGCAAGTTATTGTGTATGTCAAATACTTTTTTTTTCCAATGCAGGATAAAATAAGATGAAAACTAGAATACAGTGTTTTTCCGAGGAAACTGACGAGTATATTCAAAGCCAACGAACATATTATTTGCTTAACATGATGTACACTGATTTTTTGCAGAAAATGGCCTCCATACATGAATCTTGTTGAAAGTTAATGAAAGCAATGTATTATGCTTTGTGCGTGATCTCCCTTCTTTTTGTGTGCTTACTGTAAAGACATTGTATCCAAAGTTAGTGCTCATAGTATAGAGGGATTACATTTCACTTGTTTACTACAGGTGTTGGAAAGGTTGAAAATGTAATCTTTTTCCACTGTGCTTTAAACATTTTTAAGAAAAATACACAGAAACGAGCCAAAAGAGGGAGTTGTTATTCAGAACATAGGGGAAGGGACAAGGGAGTGGACTCAAAAGATAGAAAATAAATTTGAGGCGTGAGAAATAATTCCTTTGCTTTGGACGATTGATCAACAAATGACATGTGCTGAGACTTTCTCCACAACTTGCATGTAGCCCTTCAACAGAATGTCATTCAAAGAGAATATTTCAGAGAGAGAGAGAGAGAGAGAGAGAGTGAGAGAGAAGAGAGAGAGAGTGAGAGAGAGAGAGAGAGAGAACAGACACTGTTCCAAGATTTTTCTTCTTCACCATTAATATCAGCATCCCATCATTATCATCATCATGATCATTCACCATGGTTTTAAAAAACAGTAATTATCCATGTGACCAGTCCTTCCTCTGCATCATCATCATCATCATCATCATCATCATCATCATCATCATCATCACATATCTTTCTCATCACCACATTCATCGTTCGTATTATGATAGCACCCATTATCCTTGTAACCAATGTCATTCTCCAGATCCTTCCTCTCTCAATATCATCACCATCAATATCATCATCACTGTCATTATAATTACCATATTTTTATGGTTATAGTAGCACTAAGAACCCATGTAGCCACTAATACTGTTGCAGATCCTCCCTCTTCACCAGTCATCAGTCGGACAGACGGACAGTCTTACCCCCCTCTGGAAGGTGAAAGTGTGACCTTGACCTGTTCACTGACCTCCCCTGGATATCCCTCTGCAGGGATCACGTGGCCAAGTGAAGGGCCAGCTGTCAACACCAATCCCTACAGCTGTCTGTTGACAGGGGAGACAATCAAAGGGATGTCACGTGTCAGGCCAGCAACGAGTTCACCCAGCGTAAAGGATTAGAACTCAGAGATGACTTCACTCTGCAAGTCTACTGTAAGTTGTAACACACACATGTACACACGGACACAGACTGACAGCCAGCCAGACAGAAACACACACACACACACACACACACACACACACACACACACACACACACACACAACACACCACACACACAGACTGAAAGCCAGCCATCCAGAAACCACACACACACACACACACACACACACACACACACACACACACAACACACACACACACACACACACACACACACACATGCACGCTCGAGTCTGCGCCCGCATGCGAGAGTGCACACATGCAAAAACACACACACATGCACGCACGCATGCAGGCACACACACACACATGCACCCCTCCCCCCCCCCCCCCCCACACACACGCACACACCCACACAAACACCACCTTGACATATACTTCGTCCAACTTAAGTGTGTTGTCTGTGTGTGTGCACAATTTTCGTGATGACACACACACACACACACACACACACAACCACACAACACACACACACACACACACACACTTGACAGATACTTCATTCCACTTAATGTGTTGTCTGTGTGTTCACAATTTCTTGATACTTACATTACCCAACTTGATCTCCATAAGCCTTGGACACACAGGTCAGCCTCTGATTGAACCCACAGGCTAGATGGAGGGAACACATTTTGATCAGAACACAGTGTGATGAAGTCATTGAAACCACAGGCTAGATGAATGGAAGACATTGTGATCAGAACACCAGTGTGATGAAGTCATGAACCAAACAAGTTCAGGGGCCCCCTGAGCTCAACTCTATCACCCCATTTAGCTTTTGCTGCCTTGATAGAACTCTGACATATGTCTTCACTAGCAGACATTGACCGATATGTCTTCATTTCAGAGGATAAAAATGGAACACATTTTGATTGGCACACAGAGAGTGTGATTAAGTCATGTTGAACCCAAGAAGTTTGTGGGCCTTCTCTTCTCAACTCTATCACCCCGTTTAGCTTTTGCTGCCTTGATAGAACTCCGACATATGTCTTCGATAGCAAAAGACGTGACCAGTATGTCTTTTCCCTTTCAGAAGTAACAAAAGGAACCACATTTGATTGGCACACAGAGAGAGTGTGATAAGTCGTTGA
>JADBJO010023820.1:20000-26026 GCA_016801955.1 Conus betulinus | reverse complement strand
AAAAGAACGGTTCAGCAGAGGGAAAAGGCGAGAGCAGTATGAGAATCATAGATTACGTGAAATTAGAACAGCGTGAGAACGACCCAGTGAGGGACGAACCGAGGGAAGATGAAACGAGATAATACGTCTTTCACGAGGTGAAAAGAAGAAAAGGTGAAAATGATGAACAGGGGATGGAACAAGAGAAGAGGAAGAGAGAAGAGCACCAAGACTATGGACTGCATAAAAGTAAAATACTGTCAGAATAATTCAATAAAAGAAAAAATAGATGAGTGATGGCGAAAAATGATGAATGGTGGACGCAATGAGGAGAGAAAAATGCCAAATGGACGAGATGAATAGAGAGGAACGTAAAAATAATGAATAACAGACAGGGGAATAACGTTAAGAAAATTTTTAGTGACGGATAGGACTAGAAGATGTGAATGACAGACGGGATTATAATGAGAAGACGTTAACGGAAGGAACAATTTATGAAGTACAAGAACAGGTGAACGTAAACATAACGAAGGAAGGACAGAAGGAAGGAATATGAGTAACAGACAAATGAGAACAAGAAACCGTGCAGGTTATGACTGACTGACAAGAACAAGAATATGGTGAATGATCGATGGCACTAGAACATAAGTATGAAGGGATTACGAAAAGAGCGTGAGAATGACGAGACAGGGACAACAGGGGAAGGAAAAGAGATGAATAACGGACGGAAGAAAAAGAATGGTGACAGACAGGAGAAAAGGAGAACCCGAGAATGATGAAAGAGAGGAGGGAGAAGAACGTGAAAAACGATGAACAAGTAATCGGAAACTAGCGCGAGTGATGAAATGCAGTTCGGATGAGAAGGCAAGAAACAGGATGGCGTACTTGGTCTCGTTTGGAAGAAAACAGGCCAACGCGAAAATAATAAAAGAACGGACGAAAGGAGGACATGAGATGACTAACTATCAAGATGATTAAAGCGTCAGAATCATGAATGAGGGGGGGAGGGGGGGGGGGGGGGGGGGGGGGGGGGGAGAGAGAAAGTGATATCTATGAACGGGAGGTGAAAAGAAGAATATGAGGAGGATGCTAAATGATGTATGGAAGGTGACGGATGGAATCTTGGATGGGCAAATGACGTGAGAGCGGTGAAGGACGGGAAAGAAGGAAAAAAGAAAGGAGGAATGTGAGACCAACAAATTAATGAACACTGGACAGCGTTGGAATAGTGCAATGTTGGCCAGATTAAAACAAACGAAACAAAGGCACAATGAGTGTTTGCAAACAGAGAAAAGGAGGTGAGAGTGACGAATGAGACACTGGATAGGAGAAGGGAGATAATCGGGAGGAACGTGGGAATCATGGAGTACATGAAAATAGGACATCGTCAGAGTAATCCAGTGATGAATGGAGTGAGAAGGGACCAAGAGAAGAACGAATGTTGCACACGATCAGAAAAGAAGAACGAGAGAATGGCGAATGACGAACGAAATCAGAGAAGAGAAAATGGAGAATGACCAACATGATGAAGAGACTGACGCGAAAATGATGAATGCTGGAGGGAGGGAAACGTGAAAATGATGAATGTTCGACTTGAGGCGGGGGGAGGAGGGGGGGAGGAGAGGAGTTGTGAATGATGAATGTTGGATAGGGAAGAATAAAGCTTTTAGGAGAGGGGGAAACGTGAGAATGATGACTGTTGGACGGGGGGAAAACATGTGAATATTGAACGTTTGACCAGGGAAACGTGAGAAATAATGAATGTTGGATTGGGAAAAGGTAACAATTGCAAATGTTGGACGGGGAAAAGGGGAAAATGATGAAATTTTGAGCAGAAGCAAGCGTGAGAATCATGAATGTCGAATGAGGAAACGTGAAAATGAAGCATTTTGGAGTGGCGGAAAACGTCAGAATGAATGTTGGACGGGAGAAATGTGAGAATAATGAATGTAGGACAGGAGAAAACGTGCAAATGATGAATGTTAGACTGGGATAAAATGAGAACAATGAATGCTGCTGGAGCAGGGAAAAAAAACGTGAGAATATGATTGTTAAACAGGGGGAAAACTTGAAAATGATGAATGTTGGACTGGGCATTAATGTGTGAGAACGATGAATGTTTGAGTGGGAGGTATGTGGGAATGATAAATGTTTGAATAGGGGAAAACACGAAAGTGATGAATATTGAGCAGCAGGGAAGCTTGGGGGTGGGGGGAGGGGGATGCGTGAGAATGAATAATGCTGGACTGAAGGAACACATAGAAGTGCAGGAAAAGGCTTGAAGGAGGAAAGATGGAGTACGGTAAGCATACGAATGGTGAATGTTGGACGGGAGGGGGGGGGGGGGGGGGGGGGGGGGGGGTTAAAAACGAAAAAAAAAAATGGTAAGTATTGAACTGGGGAGAAAACGTGAGAACGACTAATGTTGGACTGTGGAAAAAGGTGAGAATAATAAATATTGAACCGGGGAGACGTTAAAATGAGGATTGGACTAGGGAAAAATGGCGAGAATGATGAACATTGGACTGGATGCACTGAAAGGGGGGGGGGGGGGGGGGGGGGAGGGGGGGGGGGGGGGGAGAGCGCGAGATCTGTGAATGCTGGACGGGAGGAGACTGTGAAAGCGATGAATGTTGGACTGAAAGGGGAGAGAAGAAAGCAAAAAAAAAAAAAAAAAAAAAAAAATGAAGAATCCATAGAAGAGTGGTGCAACACTGATGAACGAAAGGCGGATGAGAAAAGCGGAGGAAAGAGAAGAGCGTGAGAATGATGGCCTTAATAAAAACAGGATAGCGACAGAGTGCTAGCGGGCACAATCAGCACAGAATGAGGAGGAATGAGAGGACGGGAAAGCGTTAATAATGAATGGCTGACACGATGAGACGAAGAGGACATAAAAATGCTGCTGAGTGTAGGACGGGGGCAGAACATGACAACAGTAAACGAAGAACAAATTGAGAGTAAGAGAACGAGAGAATGATAACTGAGAGACGGAACTGGAACTGGGGACGAGAAAAGGATGAATGGTGGACCACTGAAGAAAAGTAGAACAAAGATCAGTAGATGTGAGAAGAAGACAAAGTGAAACTGATGAATGACGCTCTGGAGGAGGAAAGGGGTTTTTCGAGCATGAATAATGGATGGAAGAAGAAGAACATAAGAATGATAAAAAAAAAAAAAACGGGCGGGATAGGGGGGAGGGAGAGACTGCAGGACTTCAAAAAGGTTGGAGGTATAGTGAGAAAAGACTAAATATGACATAAGAGAATGGAGAATTTGGAAACATGAAAAAATGTGTAACAGGGGGTATGGGCGGTAATGGAAGGGCTATAGAATGAAAGGGGGGGGGGGGGGGGGGGGGGGGGGGGGGTTAAAAATGAAGGATCTTAGGTTCAAACCCATGAAATATTTAAAGAAGACAACTTTAGTGGAAAAGCGAGAAACTGCTACTGGATGGAGATGAAACTGGTGGTAGTGTGTCCAATCCTTTCAGCATGTCCCTACGTGTTTATACGATAAGCGAAGGGTCTTGGAGAACATCAAGGAGTGAACTTGAATGGTAGGGAGTGGAGAGAAAGCTAGACTGGTAAGTACAAATATCCTGGGGTGATCCTGGGGTGAAAGAATGCAAGTGAGAAACAAGTAAGTAAAAAAAAAAAGTGTTGTGATATGAATGGGAATAGGGGCTAAAGTGGGATATTTATAAAGAGTTGTAGGCGGTAACTATTCAAACCGAGATATTTTGAGTGGATCAGACGTAAACCATATCAGGGTCGTAACAACTGATTTTTAAAAAATGCCAGTTAATATCGAGACCCAAAGTAGAAACTCGCATGGATCATTTTTTTTTTAAAGGCCAAGATTTTTTTGACCAACGTGTTCCAGCATAGTTGCGTCAGGAACCCTACCCCAGTCCTTTTCCATCAATACCCATACCCACCCCATTTAATTAGTAAGCTCAGGGTAAAGCACCCAGGCCGTTGTCAGACGAGTTCACATACGTCTGAGGCTTCATGTAATGGTGTTCTAATGGTATTGGTGTGGTGTTGCATAAACCCTCTACCATCATTTTCTTCCCCTCCATCCCCCACCCCCTCCGACCCGCCTTCCTGTTGCAGTTATCCCGTCTGCCCTACCACCTTGGTGAGTGTCGACGCTCAGTCTGAATATGACCTCACACTGAGCCTAGATCGGGCGTCCTTTCTTTGACAGGGCCTATACTGAATCAGCTTCATCAGTTTGAGGGATGCGCAAAAAAAACATCAGCGACGAAATATTGTTACTACCAGCGGTATCACAAAAGAAATCGCAGCAATGAAAAAAACTGCTGCATTGTAGGAGCAGTATGTACCACAAGCGAAGTGATCATGTGACGGCAACAAAATAACACTGAGTGGTACGGTGGCTACACTCAGAAAGAGTGAACAGCACAAAGCCTGGAGAACTCAGAAACAAGCACTGACACAACCAGGAGCAGAACCTTGGTCACAGAAAACCAAAAGCAAAAACGTACGGTGTTGACTACCTCCAGAAAGGAAATGGTGAATCTGAGGGCACCTGTGTGGCAGCCTGTCTTTTGACCTGTTGTACGGGGAGCTAAACGGACGTTGACCCTCAAGCAAAAATGTCGCGCAAGAGATGAACACAGCATGTGGAACGCAGAACGAAGAAAACGGTCAGGAAAAACCCTGCCTGTGTGTTGTGTGTGTGTGTGTGTGTGTGTGTGTGTGTGGGTGTGTGTGTGTGTGTGTGTGTGTGTGCGTGCGTGCGTGCGTGCGTGCGTGCGTGTGTGCGTGTGTGTGTGTGTGTGTGTGTGTGTGTGTGTGTGTGCGTGCGTGCGTGCGTGCGTGCGTGCGTGCGTGCGTGCAGTGTGTGTGTGTGTGCGTGTGTGTGTGTGTGTGTGTGTGTGTGTGTGTGTGTGTGTGTGCGTGCGTGCGTGCGTGTGTGTGCGTGCATGCGTGCGTGTGTGTGTGTGTGTGTGTGTGTGTGTGTGTGTGTGTGTGTGTCTGTGTGTGTCTGTGTGTGTCTGTGTGTCTGTGTGTCTGTGTGTGTGTGTGCGTGCGTGCGTGCGTGTGTGTGCGTGCATGCGTGCGTATGTGTGTGTGTGTGTGTGTGTGTGTGTGTGTGTGTGTGTGCGTGCGTGCGTGTGTATGCGTGTGTGCGTGCGACGCGTGTGTGTGTGTGTGTGTGTGTGTGTGTGTGCGCGCGCGTGCGTGCGCGCGCGCGCGCGCACGCCCGTCGTTCATAAGTGTCAGTTTAAGAGGAAAGTGTCTTTTACAAACGTTAAACAGCAGCTGCAGACACAATCGGAATTTGGATAGCTGGATCCAAACGAAAGAAGGTCGTGTCAAACGTACTCGTCCGGATATGTCGCAAAAAACATCAAAGTCTTGGCATAGCGGCTCCACAATCACCAAGCGAAGAAAGTTAGTGCCTTAAGGAGAAATAAATGACTCAAAAGCGTTACCAAAACATAACTGAAAAATGCAGTATCGGAGATGGGAACGGACAAGGTCTGTTTCAATGCAGCTCGAGCAGGCCACAGAGAGCATTTTCAAGGCTTCAACACATACCAAAACGCGTACAAGCAAAACACAAGGAATCAAACAGGCAAAATACAAAACAAACAACAAAACCAAGACGTCACTCCCGTCAAGGGAAAACTCCAGATTTACACACGGTTTACAGCTGCACTTATTCAAAACAGCTTCCGTGCTGCAGTTCCTCACTCGGATAAAACTAAGCCATATTAAGTGCACCAACCATTCTGATCATTTCGCTCAGATTTTTCTTCAAAAACCGGCAGAAAGTCCTTTTGAGAAAATTCCAATGCAACAAACATACAATAAAATGTCTAATTAGTGAACAGCATCGCACAATGGACGTGCCTGTCCAGTGGTTAATCTCTCATTATCTAGGCACCAGATCACAAGAAAGATCTTGTATCTTACAAAGTTCATCAAGTTAAAAAGAAATGCATTCCAGACCGTTAACCACAAATACAGAAAGGTGACTGGCAACCGTATACAGAAAAAATTAAACCCAAA
>JADBJO010023820.1:7500-12500 GCA_016801955.1 Conus betulinus | reverse complement strand
AGTGGCCGTGTTTACTAGCAACGTTCATAGGTGTCAACCTGTACGGTTTTCCTGTATATTACTGCACGGGAAACCTACGATTTCGGATCTGTACGGCCATATACAAGTTTCAAATACGGGTAAAACTGATTTACACGGGCAAATCTTAAATCACTGAGGCAAACCGCGAGGTGAACAAATTTTCATAGCAGACGACACGGACTCTTAGCAATGAAATGGGAACGAACTAAGTAGATGATCGGTCATGCGCAAACAATTTTTTTCTATTGTTCCGGTAATCTGCACACGCGCGGTTCTTTCATCAACTTGCATGTGTGCATTGTTTGAATCGAGAATGGCTACGAGCCCCCCCCCCCCCCCCCCCCAGCTAAAAAGGCTCGAGTTGGTACTGGGCGACACCTCAAAGAGTGTGTGTGTATGTGTGTGTGTGTGTGTGTGTGTGTGTGTGTGTGTGTGTGTGTGTTAAGAAGTTCTGGCTGATAGTCCTACTGAGTATTACATTGTGTTCACAGCAATTTTTGTTATGTTTTTGCGTTTTCCGTAATGTATAAGGTTTTTGGGCTCGGAATAAGGGAAAAGGTACTTTTCAATATGGGAAGTTGTAAAATGAGGAAAATTGTGTTCACACCTATGAACGTTACACCTATGGCAGCTGTCATACTTATTTCTCGTTTACTACGAGTTCTGCTATTTATAGTGCTGTTATTCCTGGTTGTGCTACGCCACTACTCTTGCTACTACTACCACTACCACTACTACTACTACCACTACTACTACTACTACTACTACTACTACTACTACTACTACTGCCGCTGCTTTTGTGCTATATATATGCCCAGTACATCACGACAATCATGGCAAGACGATTTAACAAAATTTTGTCAACAATTGCACTGAGCACATACATTTCAAACACACACACACACACACACACACACACACACACACACACACACACACACACACACACACACACCATGCTCAACAGTCAGAGAAGACGTAAGCTAACTAAAAAGGTAGTGGGTAAGGGTCAGAGCGCTTCTTGGAAGATATAATATCTGGAAATCTGTAAAACTTATAGTCAGGTCCGCCTGGCGAAAAGAGATAGGGGACTGATCACCAATGGAAGGACCCTAGTATGAAAAGAAAACGTTGGCCGTTGGCCTTAAAAAAGGAAGTATGTACATGTGTATGTCAGGAAGAAGAACACTGACCGTATGGTTTGGGCCCAAAAGGGATTCTGTAGATACGGATTTCTGCAGCAGAACGAAGATGAGGAAGTGCGGACAGACTGAGGGTCTTCAAGCGACTTAAAAGACGGAAGAGAGAGCGATTGGAATATATCACTTGATCAACGTGCGACCGGCGAAGTGGAACAGAAGAGACAGGTGCAATGCAGGCAAGGTAGGTCTGAGGATCCAACACGTTGTGCCCGCACTGCTCTGGATTATGCTGAAGCTGAATCCTCAGGACTAGAACAGACTTTCCATTATCTAGACTGCACTGGACAAAGGAGCGCACACAAGCAGAGACACTTCTTCTTCATTAAGATAGGAACGGAAGGAACCGATCCTACTGGCGCTCGACGTGGGTGCGACTAGTGCCATGGAAGAGAGTTGTTGAAAGGAGAGTTTCGTCACCAATACACCCCCGATTGCTCACCCACTGAGACAGTATCATTTTTGTCTTGTCTTGTGTACGTGCTAAAGAAGGAACAGATCTTTGAAAGAAAGAAAGAAAAAGGCAGAGAAAGAAAGAAAAAAAAAAAAGAAAGAGAAGAAAGAGGGATAGACAGTTCTGAAACCGATGATGGAGACAAGAAGAAAAAAAAGGTTATGACCGTCATAAGGTGTTGCTATGTAATGACACAAGGAGCTAAAAAGACGATCGTTTCACACCAGCTTCTGTAGTCCACGATCACTGTTTAGCATGATAAATGTGTGCATTTTATAGGTCATTCAACATCCCATTCCATATAGCAAATCCAGTATTGTCAAATGAGAAGAAGAAAAGAATAAGTACATGGTTCAACAGTTAAATATTTTAGTGTAAAAGGGGGGTTGGAGGGGACATGGGGAGGTACAAAACCAGAGAGAGAGAGAGAGAGAGAGAGAGAGAGAGAGAGAGAGAAATCGACTTCGAGGGAGTGTAAATGAAATACAACTTGAATAAGAAAAAAAAACTCAACGTGCATGAAATCTGCATGAAATGATCCCAGATCGGCAGGAATGAGAAACCGAGAAGCAGCCCCACTTTCCATCCCCTAGTGCCCCCCCAAGCTGACTGCAACATTTTATGATGAAGGAGTTTTTCACATCAACATATTTCTTTATTTCCGTATACTACAATAACTTGTGATCCCGTTGATCTCAATGAGCAATAATTCAATTTCTTACATCAAACGGAAAAAAAAAAATGAAAGTAGCCTGGGAAGAAATACCCGAAGCGCTGTCCAAATCACCCAAAAACAGAAACGAAGTGAGAGAGAAAGCCATCGTCAGGCCAGTGTTGACATTCATGTTTGCTTATGGCAAGATCCGATGCTGACGCGCTCAGCATGGCTTAGTTTTACATGTCCTAAGATGTGCGCCCGCGCGCGCGTATGCATGCGTGTGTATGTGTGCGCGGGCGCGCGCGCGCGCGCGTGTGTGTGTGCGTGCGTGCGTGGTGTTTGTGTGTGTGTGGCTCCGTGTTGTGCGTTTACGTTTGTTTGTGTGTGTGTGTTGTGTGTTTGTGTGTTGTGTGTGTGGTGTGTGTGTGTGTGTGTGTGTGTGTCTGAGGGTGTGTGCACGTCGCGCGTGCCGCATGTGTGTGTGTGTGTGTGTGTGTGTGTGTGTGTGTGGTGTGTGTGTGTGTGTGTGTTGGTGTGCCTGCGTGCCTCCGTGTGCGTTTGCCCTTGTGTGTGGTGTGTGTGTGTGTGTGTGTGTGTGGGATGTGTTTGGTGTTTGTGTGTGTGACACGCGCGCGCGCGCGCGCGCGCGCGTGCGCGCGCACACACACACACACACCACACACACAACACACACACACACCACACACAGTTCACACACACAGGAAGCAACGCACACGGATGCACCAGGCACACACACACACACACACACACACACACACACACACACCACACACACAACACACACAAAGCATGCGCGCGCGCACGTGCACACACCCTCAGACACACACACACACACCACACACACACACACAACACACACACACACAGACACACAACACAAAACAACAAACGCACAACACTGAGGCACACACACACAACACACACGCACGCACACACACACACACCGCGCGCGCGCGCGCGCCCGCGCACACATACACACGCATGCAGTACGCGCGCGCGCGGGGCGCACACACGCGCACACACACACACACACAACACACACACACACACACACACACGCGCGCGCTTTTCAGAGAGAGAGAGAGAGAGAGCAAAAAATGAACCGTATACATATAGCCATGTGAACCTATGCATGCTATATGCTAGGTGGACGACTGGCATCTTAGGACATGTAAAACTAAGCCATGCTGATAAGCGCGTCAGCATCGGATCTTGCCATAAGCAAACATGAATGTCAACACTGGCCTGACGATGGCTTTCTCTCGAGGTCTCACTTCGTTTCTGTTTTTGGGTGATTTGGACAGCGCTTCGGGTATTTCTTCCCAGGCTACTTTCCATTTTTTTTCCGTTTGATGTAAGAATTGAATTATTGCTCATTGAGATCAACGGGATCACAAGTTATTGTAGTATACGGAAATAAAGAAATATGTTTGATGTGAAAACTCCTTCATCATAAAATGTTTGCAGTCAGCTTGGGGGGGCACTAGGGATGGAAAGTGGGGCTGCTTCTCGGTTTCTCATTCCTGCCGATCTGGGATCATTTCATGCAGATTTCATGCACGTTGAGTTTTTTTTTCTTATTCAAGTTGTATTTCATTTACACTCCCTCGAAGTCGATTTCTCTCTCTCTCTCTCTCTCTCTCTCTCTCTCTCTCTCTCTCTCTGGTTTTGTACCTCCCCATGTCCCTCCAACCCCCCTTTACACTAAAATATTTAACTGTTGAACCATGTACTTATTCTTTTCTTCTTCTCATTTGACAATACTGGATTTGCTATATGGAATGGATGTTGAATGACCTATAAAATGCACACATTTATCATGCTAAACAGTGATCGTGGACTACAGAAGCTGGTGTGAAACGATCGTCTTTTTAGCTCCTTGTGTCATTACATAGCAACACCTTATGACGGTCATAACCTTTTTTCTTCTTGTCTCCATCATCGGTTTCAGAACTGTCTATCCCTCTTTCTTCTCTTTCTTTTTTTTTCTTTCTTTCTCTGCCTTTTTCTTTCTTTCTTTCAAAGATCTGTTCCTTCTTTAGCACGTACACAAGACAAGACAAAAATGATACTGTCTCAGTGGGTGAGCAATCGGGGTGTATTGGTTGACGAAACTCTCCTTTCAACAACTCTCTTCCATGGCACTAGTCGCACCCACGTCGAGCGCCAGTAGGATCGGTTCCTTCCGTTCCTATCTTAATGAAGAAGCTGTCTCTGCTTGTGTGCGCTCCTTTGTCCAGTGCAGTCTAGATAATGGAAAGTCTGTTCTAGTCCTGAGGATTCAGCTTCAGCATAATCCAGAGCAGTGCGGCACAACGTGTTGGATCCTCAGACCTACCTTGCCTGCATTGCACCTGTCTCTTCTGTTCCACTTCGCCGGGTCGCACGTTGATCAAGTGATATATTCCAATCGCTCTCTCTTCCGTCTTTTAAGTCGCTTGAAGACCCTCAGTCTGTCCGCACTTCCTCATCTTCGTTCTGCTGCAGAAATCCGTATCTACAGAATCCCTTTTGGGGCCCAAAACCATACGGTCAGTGTTCTTCTTCCTGACATACACATGTACATACTTCCTTTTTTAAGGCCAACGGCCAACGTTTTCTTTTCATACTAGGGTCCCTTCCATTGGTGATCAGTCCCCTATCTCTT
>JADBJO010023820.1:0-2500 GCA_016801955.1 Conus betulinus | reverse complement strand
AAGAAATCTCACGCCGCAAAGTATGTGGTCAGCACAACCGGCTGGAGGTCCTCATCACCTTGGTGGGTCACTCACACACATTTCGACACACTCCCCACCAAGCACACACACACAACCCGCCACCCACCACCGCATACATCCATGCGCGCCTTGCTCGCACACACACACACACACACACACCAACCACCACACACAACACACACACACACACCTCGTAGCTCTACACAGATAACACTGCACACAAAGGGCTAGCTTTGTAGGGTGTGTCTTTATGGTGTGGCACGGCGACAGGGGTGTGTGCACGGCTGGGGGGATGGGCGGCGCAAACGGGCGCAGCGGGGGTGCGTAATTGATGTGAGGGTGGATGGGGTGTTCAGCGACAACGATGCAGTGGGTGCACAACGCCGCTGTCGACTCGCGCACACTGCGTCACACGACTCACGACCCAAACACCACACAAATCGCACGCCCACAAACACGAAGGGACAATCAAACCTCTCTCGTACACTACACATCGAGCACACCTTCCCCTTTCGACCCACAGCACCAACACATCACACACCGCTCATAACCTAACAAACAAATTGATCGTTCCAACGTCAACAACACCTCGATTGCATACAAAAACGAAATGCGAAGTACACTTCGTTAAACACCACTTTTATTTCATATAACCCACCTCACACCCCTCTCACACAACACTACACACCACACCACACTACGACTCACACACCACACCACTACATCTAGCACACCACACACCACGTCTCTTCGCGTCTACCCTCCACTCGGACACAACCGAACGTGCATGAAAATGATTTTACAGGAATATTCACACACACGCATCACACATATCACCACACACACCTTCATCATCATCCGTCTCTACCCGTACAACACTCACATTCCCCCTACATCACCACCATCTCGCAGTACCCACGCACTATCCTTTTTTCACATCGCCCTACACATTCACCACCACTACCACTCACACACATCCACTACACACACCACACGTCATCGGGAATTTTCACATCGCTAGGCATTCATTAACCTTCACCTCCTTTATTCCCTGTCTACGGCGCTGCAGGCACCGGTCTGGCGTTTCAGTCACACGCACATGGCACACTCACACATCCCCCACCACACGGCCACACACGCCACCAATATACACTACGGACAGCGCGCTGCGCGTTCTGCTGCTTGACTCCACGCACAACGCTGCTACACAACTACACTCAGCCACTTCTGTTACGCACCCGAATACTAGAGTATTCTCCTGCAGATGTAGTATAGCTTCACGACCGGAAGCGAAAGGCGTCCGCATCTTGGCTCTGCAAAAAGGTAAACAGACTACTCCCCCCGCGGTACCGCGCATTGATATAAACCTTCCAATTGAATCTCGCTGCACATACAACCTCCATCTTTTCCTTCCAGTCCCTAAACAAACACAGTACTGGTCTCGTCATCTCACGATCTATCACTAGGTCCATGCGCCGTCACGGGGATGAACAGGCCGCTTACTGAACAAGCAGTCGCTGAACGCCAATACAGCAAACTACACACACTCATAATTGAATCTATAACGCGTATGCACAATATGCACCACACACACGATATCAGTGGAAATACATCGGAACACAAACTAGAGTGTCCTGCCACAAAACATAACCAAAATATAACTCAAAAATTATTCGCCTTCGGTTGCCTGACAAGCCTGCCCCCCCAAATGGCATACGATAACCGACAAGAATATGGAAAGATCTCGCAACGGGTGGCCTCGGTGTATGGACTGGGGAAGATGCGTGTCCTTATTCTGTGTGCTGGGAGGTACGAGTGTTAGTGGGTGTGTGTCTCTATACAGGCTCAGAAAGAACACTGTAACTAGTGCAAGAGCACGACGGGGGGGGAATAGCTATGGGCGCGGCGTATGGACGGGGGCGGGTGGGCGATACCGCTCGGTCGTCATCGCTGACTTAATACTGTGTATAAAGGGCTGGTCGGTGCCGATCGGATGTGTCCATTAGGCATCAGCGTACTCTACAAATAAACAACTCCAAACGGATCTAGACCCCATACTTCATGGGGAAGCTAGTAGGGAAAAACCGTGTGGAATTGCGGGGAACGCGACTAGGAACGAAAGGTGAGTCAACGAACGACGCGTTTAACGCAATGATTCTACTAGCATAAGACTGGGACTCGTGCTCAAGCATCGCAGCTGTGCGCGCAGTGTGGTGGATGATCTCGTGTTCACAAGTGATGGACCGGGGTCTATTCCAGAGGGGCAAATATGGAGAACGCATTGTGTGGGCAACAGTAAGACAAGACGGTGACAGATTACGAGGTTGCGGAGGTCTCTGTGATACATAAGGACTTCGGGTAGATTAAAGGCGTAGAAAGGATTCAAGAAGGAGTAGAAGATGGAAGTGAGGTAAAGAAGGGTAGATGAGTGGAGCATACATGAAGGAGTGAATACGTATGGGGAGTCAGAGGGGGTAGT
>JADBJO010023819.1:20000-26028 GCA_016801955.1 Conus betulinus | reverse complement strand
GGGTGGATGTCACCACATAAACATTGAAAAAGTCAGTTACTATAGCCTAATTGTCACCACATAAACACTGAGAAAGTCAATTACTATAGCCTAACTGTCACTACATAAAACACTGAGAAAGTCCAACGTGGCCAAAGATTTTGAAGAAAATGTCTGCATGGTGGACCCCTTCACCCGGCAAGCCAGCCAGAAGCACGCTGTATACTGTGCCCTGGGAAACTTAAAGGCAGTTGTTACTTCTTTTGATTCTCCTATCAATCGTACAAATGCATAATCATTGTTTGTGCAACTCCTGATTTGTGAGATACTGCTGACACAATGGCCCTGTTCCGCCCATATTTCTCCATTGGTATTCTCTTCATTAATCGTGTCTTTCAGTGTGACTTTAATCTATTCCATTTGTGCCTAGAACTTGCGACGTGGGGGCATAGCCATATGTTTTTTTTTTTCTTTTGATAATGTGACGCATTCCATATCTCCTAGCATTTCTGTTGAGAACGGGGTTTTCCTTTAAATGAGTTTTGAGCGCTTGTGAAACAAACTGAGTTTTCATCCTTTTATATTATGCACGGGCTTATGTCGTGTGTGTACTGCTGTCTCTGAGGCATAGCTAGAGAGAGAGAGAGAGAGAGAGAGAGAGAGAGAGAGAGAGAGAGAGAGAGAGGAGACAGAGAGAGAGAGAGAGAGAGACAGACAGACACAAAGAGAGAGAGAGAGAGAGAGAGAGAGAGAGAGAAGAGAGAGAGAGAGAGAGAGAGAGAGAGAGAGAGGTTTTGAAACAAACGTCAGAAGCATGACTTGATCGGTCTTTGATTAACAGATGTATTTATCAATGATTTCCTTTATATATTTATTATTGACTTATTTATCCATTTATCCATTTATGTATCTGTTGTTTAGTTATTTAATCATCTAGTCATTCATTTCTGCATTTATTCAATATTAAAGTATTTATTTCATTATTCATATTCATTATTTGTGTGTACTGTTTAGATTAATATTTTCTTTGCTTAACAAGTTGTGATGTTAGAATTCTTATCACCCTCTGTTCTTGTTCCTGTCCTCGTCGCTGTGTGGGCCACAGTCCCACAGGTAGAGAAGTGGGTTGAGGGCCGAGTTGAGAGGTAGCAGGAACACAACTAAGGCGTCATGGAGTTTGCTGAATCCAGTGACATGGTGTGAAGACATCATCGTCACCAGTCCGAAGCAGAACCAGCACACAGCGTCTGTGATCGCGCCATTTTGCCTATTACGTGGGCTGAGGAATAATAGGGTCTCTTTGCAGATTCCAGTGTGTATTCTGTATTTAGGTGTTTGCTTGTAGATAGCAGTCTGACCAGCAACAATCATTACAGATAAAATACAGTTTGCTGTCACAGTAACTGTAAACCATCTGAACCTTTGGTTCGATTCGTATGATCAAATAATGCCAGACGGCACAAACCAGACTGTCCACATAGCCCCCAGTGTGACAATCCAGGAAAAAATGGTACAAACGACAACAAGAGTCCAACAATCCATGCAGATGTACAAGCTACGACAGTTATCTTGTCATGATAATGTAACGAACGCTCCCTGATGCAAAGAGTAGATATATGATCTAAAACGATGAGCCAAATGATCAAAATGGACACTTCACTAGACAAAAGAGATATCAAGGCAGTCACCTTGCAAGTCATACTGCTAGTCCAGGATTTTTCAGCTTGGATGTACATTCCATGAAACAAGGCATCTGACACAAGGCCAATGCTGACATGAATTCCCATTAGAATATTGGCAAAACTGAAGATGAGAGATGGCAGTCACAAAAGCTGCTTCCAACCATGCTACGGGTTAAAAACAAAATCATACAACAAAGCAAATTGCCTAAAATGGCACATAAACTGATCAACCAAAAGAAAGCTTTGTACATCTGTGTTGGTATCAGTGTTGTACATGAAGGAAGTATAGTGTCAGGTGCAAAAAAATTTAACTTTGTCTAACCCTTTGGGGAGTATATTTTCACAGCAAAATCTGTAGTTTGATGAAAAAATCGTGTTTAAATGTGTTGACCCAGAATACACGTCAAACGGAAAATATGCCACTGGGTTGCCTGTATGTCCAATTCAGTTAGTAGTGGAATGTTCTTGAAACCAACGGATCCAATGATTTGGATGGCAGAAAAAGAAACATTCAAATACTTTGCACGAGGAAGATATATGCACAGAGAATATTGTTCACTGTCGTTAAACGTGTATTCGAAGTATCAACTTGCCTCAAGGCAAAGTGAATGGTTTTGACATTTGTAATTGTTACTTTGCTCAGAGGGTTGTGTTTCAGTTGCAAACTGTGTAAATTAGGTAACAGAAAGAAAGCACTTATATCGACAGTTTCTCAATTGATTGTTTGCAAGATCTATGAACTGCAAATTTTCAAGCTTATATAGGTGAAATATTAACCAGAGAGCAATAAGACAATGCAGGCGGACAAGGTATGATATGATTGGTAAAATCACTCGGTGACATCAGCGAACCTGTAGCATCAACGTATCGAAGATGAAGAAAACGGTCAACAGGAAAAGAATGACTGCACATGAAGGAGTGACCTTGGCACAGACAGCCTGGAGGGCAGGTCCTGTCACACATCAGTTCATCATCCCGCTGTGGACACTGACCCCACCCATCACAAAGACTGTCTCCATGCACACACGTTCTGGAAGCTCGACAGTGATAGAATCCAGGACATGTCAATCGCTCACAGTCTTGTTCATCCTCTCCATAAGTACAGTCTGAATATCCATTGCATCCAGTGTAGATAGGAAGACAGTTGAACAGCTCAGCAGCAGTAACAACGGTAATGGCTGTCAGGACAAGATTCGTCAGTTTTCATCACCTCCTGAGTGAAATATCCAGTGCCATCCAGGTTGATATAAAATCGTCCTGTCTTGTCTCCATCACTGGCCTTACTGCAGTAGGGACATGGGTTGCTCTTATCTTCAGCACAGTTTATCTCATCTGAATCATCCACACAGTCTGAAAAGTCGTTGCACCGTTGACTATGTAGCACATACTGACCATTGGAACACAGAAATCCATGACGTGGATGATGCTCACAAAAATGACTCGTCACTGTTATCTGAACAGTCCTGACGGAAGTCACACGCTAATGTGAACTGTACGGTTGTGACGTCATCATCACACGTGAACATGGCGTAAGTAGAGAATGTGAATCCCTCAGGAAAGAATTTCTTAGACGTCTGCTGATCAGTCACGTTCGGCACCGTGCAGAACTGTGAAACTCTTGGATTCCCACAGTGGCTGTGAACATCACATGACAAAAATACGTGTGTGATCTGATTGTTTGGACACAGAAACAAAAAAACTGTGACGTATCGTATCTGTTAATCTGTTTTGGAGTGTGACTGTTTGCGTGTTAGTGCGATGTTTGAAGAACACTCCATGACTGACTGCGATTTTATTTCGCACAGTGCACGTAAATATTTCGTGGATATAACATCTTCAACTCTTGGTAAAACAGCAATTGATTCAAAGAGATACTGCTTCAAGATTCGTGAGGGAGCGTATACACCTTCTACTACAAGGTGGTTTGTATAGTAGATAAAAGTATTATCTGACCATTTGCGAAACCTGCTGTACAAAAACAGTTGTTCGACCCAACCTGTGGTGTAACCAAAAGCTGTGTTTCCGGAATCGAAAAACTTTTGAAGAATATGAAGAGAGTCCCTCTGTTCCCTCCTTGTTTTAATTGAAGCCAGTATTCCCCCAATGCTTGACATTCATAAGAAAGCAGCGCCACAGGTATCTTTAATTCCGACGTGATTAACTTAAAACATTTATTACGTGAAGCCACCATTCCCTGACATCCAGGACTGCTGAAAGGACAGTTCTGTTTCATCTCGTCCATCTTCACACTCTGGTTTTTGGTTGCAGTAAAAGTGGCTGTGAAATTTAGAATAATGATTTACTGAGCAGTTAAAGACACCGTTGGGCAGTTTTTGCGGCTGATCGTTCTCAGGTAATACTGCAAAATAAATGCTCAGACCAGTTCGATCACAGGGAAAAGTTATTCGTAGGTATGATGTCTCAATGACAAAAGCTGGTGAAAAACAGTCCATACATACACGTGCAACACGCGGCTGAGATGTGTTGGGTGCTGTGTAAATCAGTTCCAGTTTTGATTTCCAATCCTCAGAACAGTATTCAGGCCAGTTTGCTCGATGGATACTAATGATAACGACATTTCGGTCAGGTACTTTTAAATCACTTTCGCAATTCATATCAACATGATATGGTAGCTTTGGTACTGTAACATACCAAGAATGTTTAGAAATGTATTTTGTAATTACATTGATGTCTTGTTCTGGTTTGATATCAGTATGAACGAATGATTTGTTCATGGTTAAAACTTGCAAAGAACGCGTTCTTGAATACACAAAGAGATTGTCAAAGAAATATGTATTGCAACTTAAAAACGCAGCCAATGATTTTCCCTCCAAATACCATGGTAGCCCTTTACCACATTCCACTAATTTTGTGTAGAACACGCCTGACTCACACCAGAATGAACTTAAATGTATACGTGCAAGTGGGTGCATACCGGGTGGAACGTTTACTCGCACCTGACAAAACGTGGTGAATGCATCACACATCCCATGAACTATACTTTGGTGAACTTCAAATGACATTGGGAAGTTTACATTGCGGCAATCTGTTGTGTTGATCTCCAGAGTTGTGAAATTAATGTTTGTTTGGTTTATGAAGTATGTTGCACCTGGGCATATGTCTGTAATCTTCATTAGATCTGTTTAACGTTAGTTTTGATCTGATCTTACTCTTTTGGGCAATCGTATCCATACAAAAACAGATACACACACACACACACACACACACACACACACACACACACACACACACACACACACAACACACACACTCTCAAGGATACTTGCTACCATGTAAACATCCACACACTTGTGTCCACACATTTTAAAGCAGGCATTACACAGACCAGACCTGCTGGAGCTCGCCAACTGCCTATCACAGCAGCCAAAGACATGTGACTGACCACATACCAACGGAAACCACTTGGTACTCTGTATCAATCTGTTCTGTTGACACCCCCTCCCTCCCCCCTCCCACTCCCGCCACAGACACACATACACACATGCGAGCGCGCGCGCCCCCCCCCACCGTCACCCCCACCCACCCCCCCACCCCCTACACACACACACACACACATGCATACATACACACACGCGCGCGCGCGCGCGCGAGCATGCACGTACGCATGCACACACACGCACGTACGCACGCACGCACACACACACACACACACACACACACACACACACACACACACACACACACACACACACACACACACCACTCCTCACACACATACATACACGCACATAACTAAAGGATAAACCTCGACTTAACAGAGTACGCGCGCGCGTGCACACACACACACACACACACACACACACACACACACACACACACACACACACACACACACACACACACACACAAGGATACTTGCTACCATGTATACATCCATACACTCATGTCTACCCATAAGCTGGTATCACACAGACCAGACCTGCAGGAGCTTGCCAAGTGCCTGTCAACAGCAGCCAACGCCATCTGACTGACCCCATACCAACGGATGATAAGTGATGCTTCAGTCTGCATGAGGCATAGTGCCAGACCCTTGCTCAAGTAACGTCGACAGACAACCAGTCAAACAAAACAAGATTCACCCTTTTCATTAACAAGTAAACTTTGTACATTGTTCACATACGAATTCTTTCCAGCTGTTCACACAAAATTATAATACATACTTTTTAAAGATACCTTGACAGGTTCTCACAAACTAAAATTTTCTTTCAGTAAGCTTTCACCCACAGTGCCACACACACACACACACACACACACACACACACACACACACACACACACACACCCACACCATAATCGATTCCATAAACAAATGTTGTTAATCCTCACAAACCTACAAACACTCTTTC
>JADBJO010023819.1:0-10000 GCA_016801955.1 Conus betulinus | reverse complement strand
GTTATGAGTGCCTACAGGTTGGACGTCAGGGCTGCCAGTGACGTCGACTTTATGCGTATGTCACGCTTTGGAGCTCAAATGCATTCCTAGTGCGAATCACCCTTACTGTGTATTTGATCAACTTTAGCATGCAACGAGTGTAAAAAATAATAATTATGCCAAATGCTTTGAACATTGGTATCGGTACGTCTCTGATGCTGCGTGATTCGACCCAGGAACCCAGAGAGACACATCAACGTTGCGGCCATAGCAATACGGTGCTAAATTGGGCACAGTCCTTGTCTTGTATAGCCATGAAGCACTCTGACAATTTTGATAGAAAAAGCTGGGATCTTTCGATGTGGTTCTCTTCGGACGTTTTCTTTCAATCTTGTGTGTTCATGACAGAGAGAGAAAGAGAGAGAGAGAGAGAGAGAGAGAGAGAGAGAGAGAGAGAGAGAGAGAGAGTGAGAATGAATGAGTGAGTGAGTGAGTGAGAAGATGATAAGGCGCGTGTGTTTATTGTCCTTCGGAAAACTGGTAAAGTCATCAAATGAGTTGAAAAACAGACACCTATTTGTACAACCGCTTGTAAAAATTGAAAATCAGAAGACCATACACACAAGACCAAGACAATTACTGCATGCGCAAATGTTTTATTTTCACCCTTGAAAAGTAGTAATCTGAGTGAAAATATCATTTGCGATTGACAGAGAGTGAATCAACTCTGTGAATGTTACAAAATGAACAGCCTTGGGGCTTCTCCCTCAAACTACTTTCATTTGCGACTGCATTAACTTCACAGGTTCATCGGAAATGACAGAAAACGCTTATGTATTTCTTATCTACATGCATGTGTGAGAAAGTGTGTGACATATCCTTTCTGTTTCTAAAATAATGCTTTAAATGACGTCATTTTGAAGATTACGAAAATGAGATTACTTCCAGCATTACGTTGTAATGAGTTTGGGAAATTAAGTCAGTTTGGTACAAAATTGTTTGTTTATGTATTTGAGTTGCTGTGTACATAGACATGGACCATTTTCATCAGTTGTTAAGATATTTAGTGATTTTAGTCGTATGTGGGACAAAAAAATTGCGAAAATCCATACTGGAAAAATAAGAAAATTGTAGGACCAAAACAGCTTTATAAACACTTTAACAGTGGTCCCCTGGTCCATCAGCAAGTCCTGATTCAACACCTTCAACCTCTGACAGCACGGAAACACTTTGCAGATGCAGCAGAATGATGGCGAAGATAAACAACGATTTGATTTAGAAAATGATTACAGCAGTCTCGTTAACACCCACACAAATGCTCTTCAAGCTTTTGCAGCACTGTTTTGTTCACTGTAAATGACAGAGTTGGAATTAATTGGCTACAGTCCTATAGTTGAAAGTTGCTTATGAATGCAATTATCAGGGGAAAAAAAGACAATCACAATCTAACAAATGTGTCAAAGATTTGTCTTAATAATGATAATAATGACAAAATCAATCTAAAATAAATTTACACAATGGAAAGAAAGGGAGTTATACAAAACGTTCATCGTGGCATACATGTTCCATGACCAGTGTAAGGGAGGCAATGGGATACTTGCAAAGATAACAAACTGACATACTGGACCCATGTCTTCGTCTAAATGCACCGAATATTACAGAATTCATCTTCTTTGTCAACTATTAGGCTTATTCATTACTTCATTAATCTGTGTACCTTTGATAAGTGTTAGTTAGTCACAATTAGTGTAACCTGCTTGTGGTGCCGATTAGTTCAAACAACCAATCAGGAATCTCCACACAGATCTGGTGCAAAAACAAAAACCAAGTATGCTGTGAATGGCCATTTCTTGGATAGACGCACATGTCTGAAGTTCATTATATCCCACATCATTTTCAGCCAAATTCTCGTTTATGGTTATTTGACATGTGTCAATGGTTAGTAGATTGGTTTAATCTTTATTGCTTAGTTTATATTGTCATCCTTTGGACTTACATAAGAAATATGTTGTTATAATTAGTTTTGAGTCTGATTTTGGCCCTCTGCCTTTCTTGTTATTGATCTGGATTTTGATGAGTAAGTTACAGGAAGCAATACGGTGGTTATCGAAGCAGGTTTTTGGAACTCTTGGTACTTGTCTCCAATGATCCAGAGGTTCATCTGAGCATCGGACATTGGACACCTGACCAGCTGCTCCTGTAAACGACCAACACTTCCAAATGAATCAGCACCTTGTTTTAATGGTTTTCAGCCACGTCATGGCAAAAACATGGCAGTCACTGTTTATGGTCAATCTGCGCCCAATGATCTCACCTGCTTGTATGGACCTGCACACACCACTGAAACAATTATTTCAAGCCAGCGTGTAAGGAGCTCCTCTTTTCGCCGATGCACAGTTTTTCCTTCACCAACTTGACAGTGACTCCCCATTCAAGGATACCGGCTATGTACAGATGCTGAAAATATAAAGTCTTGCCCATATCAAATGATCAAACCAGTAAATTGAGATTCTTTCAAGTTTCAAGTCCAAAACTGAAGTTGCAAGATATCATGTTAACAAGCGTTTTGGTTCGTTTTGTGTAACTTAGCAGTCACAATCTATATTGTTGTTGTTGTTGTTGTTGTTGTTTGTTGTTGTTGTTGATTGTTGTTGTGTAAAGTCAAATAGCGAAATAAAAATCCCTTTAGCATTTGCACACTTTGTCCTATAGATTTCCAAGATATCCTATTGATTTTGATTGAAGTAGGACATGTGACTTAAGCTTTTGATTTTTCAGATAAAACACTGGCAGATTCCACAGGTCTGTAACTCATGCCCGTCCCATCCATTCTTATCCCACTGCAGCTGTATGTCCTTCACCCTTTCCAGCCCATCCTTAGAGTTATATGCGTTCCCCTCAAGTCTGTATTCCTACAAGTTTATCATTTCTCCAGATCTACGTTCTCCAGGTTTACGCTTCCCTCCCACTAGATAATGTTTGCTCCACTTTATTTTTTCTCATATTCAAGATCATGTGTCCCATGTTGTGTAAATTTGACCAAGAGCGACGCTACATGACCCACAACCAACATTGTCAGCCCAAGTAATGCTAAAGGCTGTTGTGACCCGAAATGGTTGATGATAACTTACGCTTTGGTGTAAGGTGAAGTGACTCAGGATAGGTTCTGGTAGGCATCCTTCAGTCTCGGAAGACTATGGAGTTGCGCTCTAGGTGTCTATTCTGGTACAGCGATGGGTGTGGGCTGGCCAGTCCAACACGGGAATGACAGTCCCTGTGGCAGAGCGCACAGGTAAAGTCTGACGCTGGTCTGTCTACCTGGGCTGCAGCCTTTCTTCTCATTCTTCTTTTCCCGTGCTGCTGAGTGTCTCTTCGATTTGGAGAGACCTTTCTGCATAGTCTGTCTCCAGGCTGAGCGTTCGAGGGCTGTTGCTTCCCAGTTGTTCTGGTCAATGTTCAAGGCTTTTAGGTCCCTCTTGCACACGTCTTTGAATCGCAGCTGTGGTCTGCCTGTGGGACGTTTTCCCTGCACAAGTTCTCCATAGAGGAGGTCTTAGGGATCCGTCCGTCATCCATGCGCACGACATGGCCGAGCCAGCGCATACGTCTCTGTTTCAGCAGCGTGTACATGCTGGTGCATCCGGCTCTTTCCAGACAGTGTTGTTTTGGGACCTTGTCCTGCCAGGTGATGTTCAGAATGCGTCGGAGGCTACGCATATGGAAAGCATTGAGCTTTCGCTCTTGTCGGGCACGCAAAGTCCAAGACTCGCTGCCATACAGGAGGGTGCTCACGACGCAGGCTCTGTAGATCTGGATCTTTTGTGTGCTCGGTCAGCTTGCTGTTGTTCCATGCTTTCTTTGTCAGTCTGGTCATGGTGGTAGCTGCCTTGCCGATGCGCCTGTTGAGCTCTGCGTCAAGTGAGAGGGTGTCTGAGATATTTGAGCCCAGATAAACAAAGTCATGGACGACATCCAGTTCATGGTCATTGATGCTGATGACTGGGGAGAGTCAACATCTTGTCCCATGACCTGTGTTTTCTTCAAGCTTATGGTAAGCCCGAAGTTTTTGCAGGCATCGCTGAAGCAAGTCATGAGCTGCTGTAGGTCCTCGGCTGAGTGGGCGGTTACTGCTGCCTCGTCTGCAAAAAGGAAGTCACGCAGGCACCTCAGATTGACTTTAGTCTTGGCTTTTAATCTGGAGAGGTTGAAGAGCTTTCCGTCTGTCCTGGTTCAGAGGTAGATACCTTCAGCTGCAGGACCAAATGCGTATTTCAACATCACAGCAAAGAAGATTCCAAACAGGGTGGGAGCCAGGACGCAACCCTGTTTCACTCCACTCCATATGTTGAAGGCAGCTGATGTTGAGCCGTCAAAGACGACAGTGCCTTTCATGTCATCGTGGAAGGATCTGATGATGTTGAGAAGTTTGGGTGGACATCCAATCTTGGGGAGGATCTTGAAGAGGCCATCCCTTCTGACCAGATCGAAAGCCTTTGTGAGATCTAAGAAGGCAATGAAGAGTGGCTGCCTTTGCTCCTTACATTTCTCCTGAAGTTGTTTAAGGGAGAAGATCATATCTATAGTGGATTTGTTGGCACGGAAACCGCGCTGCGATTCAGGATAAACTTGCTCTGCAAGTACGTGGAGCCTCTTCAGTACTACTCGTGCAAAGACTTTCCCAACGATACTAAGGAGGGATATGCCACGATAATTATTGCAATCGCTTCTGACACCTTTGTTTTTGTACAGTGTGACGACGTTAGCATCCCTCAAGTCTTGTGGTACTTCGCCTTCACTCCAGCAGAATCAGAGGATTTCATGCAACTCGGTGATAAGTGTCTCTTTACAGCACTTCAGTACTTCGGCGGGAATACGTCTTTCCCTGGTGCCTTGGACTCTCAGGATATAGTTTACTGCTACTGTAAATTGAAGACAGCCGCCTGGTATTTCTTACCAAGCCACAAAAATTGTCACTTGCTGTTATCGTGTGCCATCGTGTACCGGTGGAAATGGAGGACACGTATTAAACATCGTATGCATCCTATGTGAGAAACTGGTATAATAAATGAGATAAATGAAAATGAGTGACTGATAGTTGAATGGTACGGGAAACGACTGAATGAGCGCCAGTAGGCTGCTCTTCAGCCGGCTTACCTGGGGTAGGCAGCCTGTTGAGTGAGTGAGGTAGTGTGTTTATTGTAAAGCGCTTAGAGCTTGGTCTGTGACCGAGGATAGGCGCTATATAAATACGCAATATAATAATAATAATAATAACCACATCAAGCTTGAAGGTCGTGTGACCCATGACGGGTCAGTTGGCACAGGTCTCGTGGACGATCAACTGACTCCAAATGGGTTATAGGCTCACTTCTTTCCTCCCTCTTCTCCCCCACCCAAATCCATATACACCCATAAGCTGTTCGACTCTTGCGCGAGTAATACGTTAGTCAGTTCCATACTCTGATGATCTTTGACTACCGTATATTGGATATACATGTGGTCACATAGAACTGATCTTTCTGGATATCAGTATATATAGGTCCGCTGTGTGTGTGTGTGTGTGTGTGTGTGTGTGTGTGTGTGTGTGTGTGTGTGTGTGTGTGTGTGTGTGCGCGCGCGCGCATATGCGCGCATGCGCACGTTTGTCTATGAGTGTGTGTGTGTGTGTGTGTGTGTGTGTGTGTGTGTGTGTGTGTGTGTGTGTGTGTGTGCGCGCGCGCGCGCGCGCACGCGCACGGCTGGGGGTGTATATGTGAGGCTGTGTGAGTGTGTGTGCGCTCGTACGTGAGTGCATGCGTGATAAAGGTTTTTCCATTAAAAAAAAAAAAATGACACAAAACAAACAAGAATCCATGAGAATTACCTTCATCATTTGTGAGAAGATTATGATTTACATTTTGCCATCATTTGTAAATTTGTGTAAGAGCAAAGAATGTCAGATGATCTGGTGCTAGTTATGACGTCACCAACATCTGGTTACATCACAGTGGGATCAAACGCAAGCTCCTCTGATCAGTCTATTCTACACCGGAATGTAACTGTCCCGGCACAAAATGTAGTCGTGGTGCGCTTCATAGAAAACTGCAAGGTATTCTTTAGATGTCGTGTTGTTCCGTCATTCCCTGGAGCATTCAGCCGGTCACTTTAGAATACGAACACATGTTGTGTGGAGCAGAAAAACGGACTATATACGTCTGACTTCATGTGTGTAATTCAAGCTAATAAAATAACTATTGAACTGCCAAAACGCAATAATTGTGTCCAAAGGAAAACAACTTGTTTTCGGCTTGTTTATTCTTTCATTCCTGAGACCAAGGCCCCTCAGAAGCTAGTCAGTGGTTTGTGGAACTGTTCTGTGGATCACTATGCCAGCTTCCATCACCACGTGGCCTGTAACCATCAGACAGAGTGTGAAGATGGACGAGATGAAACAGAACACTGTCCCTTCAGCAGTCCTCAGTGTCAGGGATTAGTGGCATTGTGTAACAGTTGCTACAAATTTGTCAAAAACTTGAATCCGTCCCATTCTAATGACATTGATGTGATAGCAATAGGTGATGACTACTGCGCTTCACTGGGGGGCAGGATGCATTTTCCAATATGTGTGAGGGACTGGGTTTGGTTTACTTAAAGCCTTAACTAAGATGCACGCATTAAGACTAAGTCGACTGTGGGTTGGCTTCCACTCTAATGAAATGTCATCACCAAGTTGTACAGACATGAGATTCTGCGAAAACGTTCTGTTCTCTTTCATTCTGTTGGTGTTTCTTATTTCCAAAGGTCCCTCCTGATTACCCTACGGATCAAATCGTCAGCACATTCTGGTCATAAAAATGTTACAGAACATATTCAGCTTTTTACCAGTTGGTGGTTTTTAGCAGGTCTAAAATGGGAAGACTGCATATACAAAAAGCTGTTCTCTGGATTAGTTTGTGAATTCAGACCAAACCAAACTGAGCATTACTCCCATCAGCTGAAGCCACTTTTAATGACAAATATGGAGGCTGGGTTCATGGGACAACTATCTATGACAAAGTGTCTTGCTGGTCACTGGACATATGCCTCTGTCATGTGTGGTTCTAATCAGCTATGACGTGTGCAGGGAAGAGTCCACACAGTGTAGTTTTTTCAGATCAACTGTCAGACATGCACAAACATTACGTCTGGCATCACCATGCCACATTATCACCTACATTCACATGTTGTGATGGAATAACTACACTATCCTACTCCCTGGTGTGTGATTTTTTCTACCTGATTGTCGTGACCAGAGTGACGAATCTGTGTGTAAGTATCTCTGTGTGGCAACACGTTTACATGCACAAATGGTCAGTGTCTGTCTTATAAGAGTGTGTGTGATCAAACATCTCATTGTCATGACGAATCAGACGAAAGGAATTGTAGAACATTCAAAGACATATCTGTTAAATTCACGTTTATCCCATCCCCTGTCCTCATCAATTTGATGGCATCAGAAAGTTTACATCTGTTCCAATGAATTCCACAGAGCCTTGTCCTGACAGCCACTATCGTTGTCCTGGTGAGTTCAACGACTGCCTGCCTGTCTACACACGATGCAATGGGATGTACGACTGTATTGACCACCAGGATGAAGAAGGATGTGAAGACTAACGTGTCCAGGATTTTTCAGGTGCAGAGTGTCAACAATCTGTGTACACAGTGACCACCTGTGTGATGACTGGCCTCACTGTCCACTGCGTGATGATGAGATGTTGTGTGGTTTGACCTGTCCTGTTGACTGTCTGTGTCAAGGTCACACATTTCTGTGCTCTCAGCCTTTTTCCACAGCACTTTTCCCTCAGCTCCGTTACTTGGATGCAACAGGTTCAGGTATGACACTGTCGGACGTGAATAATCATGATCGCCTTTTCATTTGATCCTAGCCAAGTGCTCATTGGCGCTTTTACTTAAACTGAACATGTTGAATTTAAGGATTCTTGATCTCAGTGGCAACAGCTTCCGACAAATCAATGTGACAAGTTTCTTTGGCTTAGAGAATCTTCAAAACGTATCCCTGTCCAATAACCCCTTGACCTCACTGTTCAATGATATCACAACTGATAGACAACACCACACACTCACAATGCTAGATCTGTCGCACACACCCCTGGCAGTATTGGAAACAGTTTTCTTGTCACCTTTCCCAGGGCTTCAACAACTACACTTAAATTTTACGTCTATTCACACTATCAGTGCAAATGGATTTCACTTCACACAGCGGTTGACTGAACTGTACATGGACGGTAGCCCCATAAAAAATGTTTCCACTTGATATCTTTAAAGACCTATCTTATTAGAAGTAATAGTCACCGAAAATTTTAAGTTCTGTTGTAATGAAATACTTCCCTATAGATTTCATGAGTCATCTTGCTATGCTCCAAACGTAGAAATTTCATCGTGTAAAGATTTATTTACAGTCGTGGACATACCGTGTGTTTTCTGTGGCTGATCGCCTGTCTGTCTGTGGCTGGTAATGTCTTTTCTCTTTGGTGCACGTCTGTTTAAGAGAAGTCATACTTCATCATCAAGGGGTTTAGCTTGTTTGTCACCCATCTAGCACTAGCCGACTTTCTGATGGGTGTCTACGTTGCTATCATCGGGGTAGCTGATGAGATCTTCCGTGGCAGATACCTTCATTACGATGACACATGGAAAAACAGTGTAGTCTGTAAGGTGGCTGGAGTTCTGTCTCTGTTGTCCAGTGAAGTGTCAGCTCTGACCATCTGGATTATCACTCTGGATCGTTTCATCGTCCTTCACTTTCCATTCAGCACAGTTCGATTTGAGAGAAAGTCAGCAGCAGTGGCTTGTCTGTTGATTTGGATCATCGGTTGGTTTTTAGCCTTGCTGCCGTTGCTTCCAGTGACGTCACACTGGGAGTTTTATAGCCAGACAAGTATATGTATTCCACTAACAGTCATGACGTATGACTTTAAAGGTAAAGTTTACGCTTTCAGTGTCTTCATTGTCCTCAATTTCATTCTATTTTTATTCATCTCTGTTGGTCAGGCTGTCATCTACTGGTCTGTACAGGCCAATGCACTGAAAACCAACACGACAAAAATGACAAGGGACATAGCCATAGCTCAACGGCTGATCACTGTCGCTGTAACAGATTTCATGTGCTGGTTTCCTATTGGAATCTGTGGGATTTGGGCACTGGCTGGTACTCCCATTCCTGCAGAAGTGAACGTGGCCCTAGCTATTTTTGTGTTACCGTTAAACTCTTCAGTCAATCCTTTCATGTACACGTTCAACACACTGGAAAAAACTGACCAAGTCCAACGAAGCGAAGCTGATGAAAGGGTTGGAATCCCATGTTGATCTAATCATGAATTGATTCTCTTTTTTTTTAACAGACCTCGTTATCCGTCCAATTTTGCTGCAATGAATAATGTCAGGAATATCTGGAAATGTCATCAAATATTCACATGTGTTAAATAATGTCGGGAAGTGCGGGGGATGTCAGCAATTATTTACATCAACATTGTACAGCAAAGCCTCAAAGTAGAGAATCAACTTGAATTAACATACAATCATTAATACGTAAATGATGCGAAAGACAGAGAGATCGATCGATCATTGAGAGAGAGAGAGAGAGAGAGAGAGAGAGAGAGAGAGAGAGAGAGAGAGAGAGAGAGAGAGCGCAAAAAACAAAAAAAAAAAAACAAAAAAAAAGGATACGGAATCATAAACTTCAATTGAGGCCATAGCCCAGTTTCAAGCGGTGTACAAACAAAATCAGAAGACGAATCGTCTCTGAGATAGGCTGGGCTCGAAGCAAAATGAATGCAACCGAAGGGGAAATCAGAAGATATAGCAAATATCATTTTTCAGCGCTAGCAGCAGGTTCATTTTCTTCTTCTTGTTTAAAACTACGGTGGAAACGTAACGTTACAGACTTGAGTTTGATTCAGCTAATATAAAGGAAAACCTACTTTCATAACAACTGAGAAAAAAAAATGACAGTTAAGTGTCGATGTGATCCTTTCACTCACAG
>JADBJO010023818.1:20000-25000 GCA_016801955.1 Conus betulinus | reverse complement strand
GATCGCTTCAAGCACTCAGAGCAAAGCCCAGAGAGAACTGCCCACAATGCAAGACAGCTGGTGGGACAGGAAAGCTGATGAGGTTCAACGATATGCCGAGCTGAATTACTCCAAAGAGTTCTTCAACTCGCTCAAGGCTGTCTACGGACCACAGAGACCCAGCACCCCCCACTCCTGTCTGCAGATGGCAAGACCCTGCTGAAAGACAAGGACAGCATCACACAACGCTGGAGGGAACATTTCTCCACCTTACTCAACAGACCGTCCACAGTCGACTCTTCAGCCTTGAACGCTATCCCGGAGAAGCCGGCCCTGGAAGAGCTTGACCTTCTACCCAGCCTCGAGGAAAAATCACTAAGGCAGTGAAGCAGACGAGCAGTGGTAAGGCACCAGGCATGGACGGCATCCCAGCCGAGATGTACAAGGCAGCCGGTCCAGTGGCCCTGGACACTCTCCACGACATACTCTGCAGCGTTTGGGGGGAAGAAACCATGCCACAAGACTTTCGAGATGCCACTGTTGTCTCCCTGTATAAAAACAAAGGCAGCAAGTCTGACTGTGGTAACTACCGAGGCGTCTCCCTCCTCTCAGTCGCTGGGAAAATCCTTGCAAGAGTCATCTTAAACCGCCTGATCAGCGCTGTGTCAGAACCGACACTGCCGGAGTCACAGTCTGGCTTCAGACCAGGCCGCAGCACCATCGACATGGTCTTCTCGGTGAGACAGGTCCAAAAAAAGTGTATTGAGCAGTGGATGGACCTCTACGCTGTCTTCATCGACTTAACAAAAGCCTTCGACACGGTGAACAGGGAGGCGCTGTGGGTCATACTCTCCAAGCTTGGCTGTCCGAGGAAATTCACAAAAATCATCCGCCTATTCCACGACGACATGGTTGGCCTTGTGCTTGTTGGTGGGTGACAGCTCTGCTCCCTTTGAAATCTCGAACGGCATCAAGCAGGGCTGTGTCCTTGCTCTGGTCCTGTTCAACCTGTTCTTCACGTGCGTGCTGAACCATGCCCTCGGAGATCTCGACAGAGGCATCTACATCAAGTACAGGCTGGACGGCTCTCTGTTTGACCTTCGTCGGCTGAGCGCCAAGACCCGAACAGTCGAGAGACTTGTGACTGACGCACTGTTTGCCGACGACTGTGCCCTGATGGCACACACAGAAGCGGATCTCCAGTTCATTGTCAGCAAGTTTGTGGAAGCCTCTCGGCTTTTTGGCCTGACAATCAGCCTTGGAAAAAACAGAAGTGCTCTACTAACACTCCCAGGCCCAAGAGTGCAACCTCCCCCCACCATCACCATCGGAGGCACCACTCTGAAAAAAAACTGTCGAGCACTTCAAGTACCTCGGGAGCGTCATTTCCAGTGATGGCTCTCTTGACAGAGAAATCTCTGCCAGGATCAGCAAAGCCAGCCAAGCTCTTGGCCGCCTACGTACTCGTGTGACCACCAACAAAAGCATCAAGCTCGACACAAAGATCAAGGTCTACAAAAAGCTGTGTTTCTCACTAGTCTCCTCTACGGCTGTGAGTCCTGGACGCTGTATCGGAAACACACGAAACAGCTTGAACGCTTCCACACACGAGATCACTACGAGCGATTATGGGCATCAAGTGGCAAGACCGAGTGACCAACCTCGAAGTCCTGGACAGAGCCGGTCTGCTCAGCATCGAAGCCATGATAGTGAAGGCCCAGCTTCGCTGAACTGGACATGTCATCCATATGGAGCCTCACAGACTGCCTCGGCAGTTGCTCTACGGCGAACTGAGGCAGGGCCAGAGACCCAGAGGCCGCCCCAGAAAGCGCTTCAAAGACTGTGTAAAAGACAATCTGAAGCACAGCTACACGCCTGCAAAAGACCTAGAGGTTTGTGCCAAGACAGAGCAGTATGGCGAAGTCTAACCAGGAAGGCCCAGGAAGAATTTGAAGACAACCGCCTCAACCACATGACTACTGCAAGAGAAAAACGCAAGGCCTTGGTGTCCTCCCTTCCCACATTAGCCACGTTCAAATGCCCCTTCGGTCTCTCCAGCCACACTCGTGCCCATGGGAGAAGGTCATCTGCACAGTGACATTGTCGAAATCGATAGTCTACCACGAACATCTAAGGCATGGATGACTTTAAAGGGAAAACAGAAAGCAATTGCAACAACAAAACAGAAATAAAGAAATTAATTTCAAAGAAAAAAAATCAGCACACACAGACATAGAGAACAAGCGATCCTCCTATCAAAGAGAGAGAGAGAGAGAGAGAGAGAGAGAGAGAGAGAGAGAGAGAGAGAGAGAGAGAGAGAGAGAGAGAGAGAGAGAGAGAGAGACATTCCTTTTTGTAAAATATTAACATACAGCAAGCTGCTAGGGATTATAATTAGACAACTACAATGCATCAGTAATATCAACATTTTTTTTCCTTAAACAGTTACACGATGTGGTTACAAGGCAAGACAGGAACGAGCACTATTACAATCAATTATCAGCAACAATAAAGTCCTAGCGTCAATAGTTATAACGATTATTGTCATGATGTGTGTATGCGTGCGTGCGCGTATGCAAGCGCACGCGCGCGTGCGTGTGCGCGCGCGCGCGCGCGCGTGTGTGTGTGTGTGTGTGTGTGTGTGTGTGTGTGTGTGTGTGTGTGTGTGTGTGTGTGTGTGTGTGTGTGAGAGAGAGAGAGAGAGAGAGAGAGAGAGAGAGAGAGAGAGAGAGAGAGAGAGAGATCATGCATCATAATCTTTCTCCCCCCTCCCTCATCTTTTTTTTTCTTCTTGAACTGTTCATGCACTACCCAAGATTATAAATATAAACTTAGTGACAATACATCAATACGCAGCCATAAATACAGAGAGAGAGAGAGAGAGAGAGAGAGAGAGAGAGAGAGAGAGAGAGAGAGAGAGAGAGAGAGAGAGAGAGAGAGAGAGATATTTTTCTTTTTTTTTATATACAAAATAATATATGCTAAACATTACTCTAAAATTTGAATAGCAAGCAACAATAAATCAATGTAATCAACAGTTACCAGGGCAGGGCACACATTTATCATCATGTAGATACAGTGCTTCAATAAATCAAAAGTATGAGGACATCAATCAGTTAGTGACAATGCATCAGTAAAGTCAGTGATCACAACATTCATTCATCATTGATATAATTACAGTCATTAATAAAAAAACAATGGTAACCATATCTCTCAATTTATCATTATCTGGTTTAAGAAAGGACGCTGCGTATCAATTTAACATGCAGCAAAACAAAGGGTGTGCTCTGGTATATGTAGTTTATCCTTAATAGCAATGGCCTGCTGTGAAATGTGTAATAGGTTTTCCCTGAAGGATTCTGCATTTTGGGTGCATCGGAAATATAGTGGAAGTGAATTTCAAACCACACTACCAGAGTAAGATAAGCTTGATTTACATAGATCTCTTCTAGGTGTGGGGACCTGGAATTTGGTTGAATCCCTCGGGTTTTTGTTAAATTTAGACTGAAGAGTTCGTGGTGCTAAAGCCGACGCAATTTTTTGCATTAGCAGATATTTGTTGACAGCAAACATTTCTTTTAGCGGAAGGGCCCCTGCTTTAGTATAATTCCCATTCACTAAGACTAGATGATTTTGATAGAACTGCTTTTTAATGCTCTTTTGTAGACACTCGTAAGAGGTTTCCTGGCATTAGCACCAGCAGAATCAAATAGTGTTGAACAATATTTGATTGAAGAGAGAATATGTGCATGTAGGAATAATTTACTGGCATGAAAGTTTAAGAAATGCTTAATCTTGCACAGCTGATATGTTTGTCTGGATATTGATTTACATAAACTAGGAAGTGATAAGACCAAGAGAGATTATTATCAACATATACGCCTAGAACTCGATGGTTATCCACCACTTCAGTTTCCTGATTATTGACAAAAACAGATGGAGGCTGTGTGGTTATGTTTTGTCTTCTTTGCCTTGTTGTTATCAGCATTAGTTTGTTTTTGTTAGGATTCAGTGACATGTGATTTACATTACACCAATTACATAAGATATCAGCATTCTTCTATAATGAGGTGAAAACAGCTTCTAAGCTGGAGCTGCTTGTATGGACAGTGGTATCATCACAAAAGAGAGTTCACATGAATCCTCAATATAAAGAGGGAGACCATTTATATAAACTGAGAACAGCAACGGGCCTAACACAGAACCCTTGTGTATGCCATGTTGGATAGGTAGCTTCTCTGATAAAATTGTTGTTGACACAAACGATTTGTTGACGGTCTTCTAGGAATGATGCGATTAGATGGAAGGTATTTCCTGCTATATCATATATGATAAAAGCGTCCTGCATAACAATTTGGGTCAATCACATCAAACGCCTTTGAAAAATCAACGAACAGTGCGCCACAATATTTATTTTCATTAATATTGGAAAGCCATTGATCCACTAGATTTGTAAGTGCTGTATGACAAGAATGATGTTTCCTGAACCCCGATTGATTTTTATTTAGTAGGTTGGAGTCAAAATGGTGGCAAAGATGTTTAGTTATGTGTTTTTCCAAGGGATTTGAAAGAACTGGCAAAATAGATACAGGTCTATAGTTCGATGGATCAGATTTGTCTCCAGATTTGAAAATGGGTATTATTTTTGCACTTTTAAACCGAGCAGGAGAGTGGCATTTATCAATGCATACATTATAAATGTAGGTAAGAGTTTCACATATAACAGGTGCTGATAGTTTCAGCATCTTTCCATCAGTCCCGTTAAGTCCGCGACCTCCTGTCTGCTTTAACTGGCATAAAGCTTTGTAAACATCACTGACTGTCATAGGTGGAACTGGTGGAGCTGAACGAATGTTCTTAGCATTACAAAAGTTTTTTTGAATTTTTGTAGTTCATTTGAGTCAGTATTCTTTTCCTTGACAGTGTGTTCTGCAACTGTTGTAAAGTGTTTGTTGAGTTCATTTAGTGTTATGCTGACTATGGGACTTATCTTTGACTGTGAAGTTTTATTCGTAAGTTCA
>JADBJO010023818.1:0-17500 GCA_016801955.1 Conus betulinus | reverse complement strand
ATGGGCGTAGGCAAAATGGAAAAGGTCAAAGTTTGGATGTCTCTCTTGAGGCAGTCAGTCTGCCCACCAAACATTTCGTTTTGATGTTCTTCAAAGGTGTACATTCGCAAATTACCCTATTTAGGCAAAATGGGAATAAGCAAAATGGAAATAGGCGAAATGAGAAAAGGTTAATCAGAATACCTTCCTTGGTGCAATCAGTCTACCTGCCAACAATGAAGCCTTTCCATGCAGCCCTTCATGAGACATCCTAGTTAGGATAAATGGGATTAGATGACATGGGAAAAAGTCAACCAGGACGTCTTAGTATAGTCCGGCTTTCTACCAAAATGAAGTATTTCTGTATGGCCATTCACAATAAACCCTGTTTATGCAAAAAGGTACAGCCAAAATGGAAACACACAAAGGAGTATGCAAAATGGGAGAAGCTGAAATAGGACTAAACAAAATGGGAATATGTGGAAAAAGGAAAAGTTGAATCAGAATGTCCTCTATGGTGCATTTAACATACCTTTCAAGATTTTTTTTTCTGTGCTGTCGTTCATGAAATATTCTGTTTAGACTAAATGGAACTAGGTAAAATGGGAAGTGTAAATCACGAAGCTTTACATGATGCTGTTAAGCGTCCATAAAAAAAATGAAGTCTTTCTGAGCAGCTATTCATGAGATGTCGCGGTTTGAAGTTGGTGTGGACAGCCAGACAAAAAACAAACAAACAAACAAACAAACAAAAAAGCAAACAAACAAAAACAAAAACAAACAAAAACAACAAACAAAACAATAGCAACAATCACAGTCCCCGCTCTCAGAGAGGGAAATTAAGGACACAAATCCAACAGGTTAATAACAATAATCATCTGAGAATGGCAGAAAGCAGAAGGAAGAGCGAGGGGGTAGATTTCCTAGCGGAAGGGGAGGGGGGGGGGGGGGGGTACCATATTACATTCTCCATGAAAGTGCACATTTGTCCCATGTTGAAAATGTCTCTTTCATTCTTTTAAAGATAAACGCAGCCTGATCTGTCCCCCTTTAAATATGCGTCGTCTAAGAGCGAGCTCACTGAGTCCAATATAAAACATTTTAACATAAGCGGAGTCAAGCACTCCCCGGGACTGGCCATATATTTCAATATAGGCGAAGTTTCAATATAGCCGATTTCAATATAAACGAATTTTACCAACAAAGAAAAAGAAGGACTTTGGTCGGGACCGCAGCAGACTTTCAGTTAGGCGAAATTTCAATATAACCGGCCTTTAATACAGCCGGCATTCATTGTAACCTTCATTGTAACCGTGTGGGATAGGGATAAGGACATCGTATCTTTAAGTTGAAATACGATGTTTTAAAGCCAAAAATGTTATTTTCTACGAAATTCATTATATCTAGTGCTCTCCCAAAATCTATGCAAGCTTTATTTTTAATTAGAGTTTACATCATGGATGTCCGTCGTGGTTGACGAAGACGTCAGTGACTCTGCATGTGTGAGCGCAAGCCAAAGCTGGACACACAGATACGTCCGCACTCTGGGCATGCGACAACTGTCATTGGGTCAAGTCTCCTCTCTTTGCAGGCTTGGCGCTTCTGGTCCAATTCCTGCAAAACGCTTTTCGAAGCCACTTGCTCCTTTGTGGACAGCAAGTCGCCAGGAACTGCGGTCTGTGGCAAGTGTTTCCCAGCCCTGAAACGGGATGCCACAGGATGCCAGTGATACTTTCAGGCAGTCCTTGAAACGTTTGAGTGGCCGCCCAGTGTTTCTTGTTCCAGCTGCCAGCTCAGAAAAGAAGACCATTTTTGGAAGTCGCGTGTCGTCCATTCATACCACATGCCAAACCCACCTCAACTGTTTGATGCTTTGATGATCAGCGCCTCGATACCAGGCATCTTTGCTCGCGAAGCACTTTTGTGTTGGAAATCCTGTCCTCCCAGGAGATGCCCATGATCTTACACAGGCAGCAGAGGTGGAGCTGATCCAGTCTCTTCAGTTGTTTCATGTACAGTGTCCAGGTCTCACAGCTGGAGAGCAGCGAGATGACAACGACTGCTCTGTAGACTGCCAGCTTGGTACTTAGAGTGATGCCACGCTCTCTCCCCACACTCTCTTCCAAAGCCTGCCGAAGGAAGCTCCTGCTTTTGCTAGTCTGTTCGACACTTCTTTATCCAAGCCACACGATGAAGACAAGCAGCTCTCCAAGTAGGCGAAGCTGTCAACATTGTTCAGGGTCGTGTCCTCGATCACGATCTTTGGTTCTGGGGAAGAAAGGCCAGGTGTGCTGGCTGGAGCATCACTTCTGTCTTCCGCAGGCTGATCGTCAAGCCAAAAAGCCTTTGCTGCTATAGACAGGCAACTGGCAAGCTCTTGCAGGTCTGGTTCGTTGAGTGCTGCGAGTGCACAGTCATCGGCAAACAGGAAGTCTCTCACAAGGGCCTCAAGAACTTTTGTTCTGTCCTTCAGGCGCCTTAAGTCGAAGAAGCGGCCATCACATCTGTAGCGGACAGAGATCCCCGCGTTGGTACTAGAGAGAGCAGAGAATAGCATTGTGCGCGAACATGAGGCTGAATAGGGTTGGTGCCAGCACACATCCTTGCTTCACTTCCTTGGATACGGCGAAGGGGTCAGACACAGTGCTGTTTTCCACTACACGAGCCATCATGCCGTCATGGAAGGATCGTATAATCTTGACAACCTTCAGTGGGCAGCCAAGTTTGGACAGTATAGCCCACAGACCCTCGCGACTGACGGTGTCGAAAGCCTTTGTCAGAGAGGATGTAGAGGTTCTGATTCTGTTTCCCGGCACTTCTCTCTTGCAGCTGGTGAACAGCGAAGATCATGTCGATTGTCCCCCTGTTGCTCCTGAAGCCACACTGGCTCTCAGAGACGACATCGTCCAGCAAGTGGTGTATGATGCGATTCAGGATGACACGGGCAATAATCTTTCCTGCTATGCTCAATAGTGAGATGCGTCTGTGGTTGTCGCATGATGCTCTGTCGCCCTTGTTCTTTTACAGGTGGATGATGCTGGCATCCTCAAGTCTTGTGGTACTGCTCCTCAAGAACTGCTGCATCAGCTCAGTTAGCTTGTCGACCATGGCCTCTCCACCAACCTTGAAGATCTCAGGGGGAATGCCATCAGGGCCCGATGCCTTTCCGATTTGGAGCTGCTTGATCGCCTTCTGGGTTTCCTCTTTAGTCGGTGGGTCGTCAAGTGATGTCAAAACTGGACGTTGGAGCATGTTTCGGATAGCTTGCTGATCAATCTGAGATGGTCTATTCAGAAGCTGGCTGAAGTGGTCACACCACCGCTGTGCAATGTCACTCTTGTCAGTGAGCAGAGTGCCATCAGTTGTCCGTACAGGCGCCATGGCTTTGGAGGAGGGGCCATAGACAGTCTTCAGGCTTGCAAAGAACTTCTTGGAGTTGTGCTCATCAGCGTACTGTTGTAACTCTGCAGCCTTCTCTTTCCACCATTTGTCCTACATCTGTGTCAGCTCAGCCTGGACCTTGCCTCTTAGATGCTTGAGACGATCATGCCTGGCTGTTGATCCCTTGTCGTTGAACCGGGTTGTGTGGGCTTCGTGCTTTTGCTGTAGCAGTCTGCCGATCTGCGTGTTGTTGCTGTCACACCAGTCCTGGTGTTTCCTCTTTGGGTGCCCCAGAGACAGCCTGGCAGAGTCGTAGACTACGTTTCTGAAGTTTACCCAGGCCTTTTCTGAGTCAACATCATCTGGTAATTTATTGAGCTGGTTTGCAAGTCGGGTCACGAAGGTTTCCCTTGTCATTGGGTCATTCAGTTTCTGGACATCCAGCTTCTTCTCGATGTCAGCTTTCCGGCGTCTGTGGGTGCTAGCGATGGAGAAGAAGAGCACCTCAGCAGCAGGTAGTTAGTCCAGCAGTCCGTTCCCCTCATTGCTCTTGTGATGTGGACATCCTGGATGTCACGCCGCCTAGTGATCACATAGTCGATCAAGTGCCAGTGTCTGAAGCGAGGGTGCATCCAGGTGGCCTTGTGGATGTCCGGCAGCTGGAACAGTGTGTTTGTGATGCTCAAACCAAACTCGGCGCAGAGTGTAAGAAGCAGCTGGCCATTTGAGTTTTTTCCTGTCCCACTCCATGCAGTCCGATGATATTCGGCCAAGACTGGGAGTCCCTGCCCACAAGAGCGTTGAAGTCCCCAAGAAGTAAAAGCTTGTCATCCTTTGGAATACTGCGTAGCAAGCTTGTGAGGCTCTGGTAGAATAGTTCCTTCTGTTCTTGGGTGTAGGTCATGGTGGGGGCGTACACACTGATGAGTGTCAGGTGCTGCTTTCCTTGGAGAGGCAGTCTCAAAGTCATCAGACGATCACCAGTGCCCTTTGGGAGAGACTCTAGGTTCTTGACCAGTGAGGTGCGGATGGCAAAGCCCACTCCTGCTTCTCTTTTATCCTCCAGGGGCCTCCCTGTCCAGAAGAAGGCGTATCCAGCTCTTTCTTCTGTGATTTCTCCAGTGTCTGCCAGGCGCGTCTCGCTGAGCGCCGCAATATCAACTTTGTAACGTTTTAGTTCTTGGCCCACAAGTGCTGTTTGACGCTCTGGTCTGTCGCTCCTCCTGTTGTCCATTAGAGTCCAGATGTTCCAGACTCCAACACACGCTTTGCTTGTTGTTCTTTGTGGTAGATCTTTTTGAATGAGTTCGACCGCGTTCTTAGATGTCCAGTCAGCTGCGGTATGCTGACAGGATGGGTTGAGGCAAGGTTCCTTTAGGCACATTTTTCTAGGCCCCTCCCCATGAGGGGGGAGCAGTGCTATCCCTGAATAGGGCTGCTCTATTGCCAAGGTGGCTGCCGAAACCTACTACTCTTGCCCCGGTGAGTAGAGTGTCGACCATCCTGCCCTGACCGCCTGAGTGCAGGTCCATGACTAGCAGCTCCCAGTGACATCTCCCACCTGCCACCGTCGCCACTCGTCTGTCGCCCCAGGACTTGGGAAAGGAGAGGTGGAGGTGGAGTCAATGAATCCTGGGCAAAGAAGTATATGGAGGCCATGGGTTGCCCAAGCACCATGACCCCCTCTCGGTCCGAGCCGCTATTGCCAAGAGGGATGCAGTGCATAACATCTTGACCACGACTGGACTGTAGGAGCTGCCGGAGTGATGATGGAGTTCACCACCAAGCCGTCTTAGGGGCTCCATTCCGGATTTTTCGTTAGGGGTTTACCCCCGTAGCCTTTGCCTTTTCAAAGTCAGCCTGCAGGCAGGCATCATCGTCATTATGCCCATCGCTCCCGGTGGAACATAGGCCAGCTGCAAGGCATCATCGTCATTATGCCCATCGCTCCCGATGGAACATAGGCCAGCCTGCAAGGCACATCGTCATTATGTCCATCGCTCCCGGTGGAACATAGGCCAGCCTGCAAGGCATCATCGTCATTATGCCCATCGCTCCCGATGGAACATAGGTCAGCCTGCAAGGCATCATCGTCATTATGCCCATCGCTCCCGGTGGAACATAGGCCAGCCTGCAAGGCATCATCGTCATTATGCCCATCGCTCCCGATGGAACATAGGCCTGCCTGCAAGGCATCATCGTCATTATGCCCATCGCTCCCGGTGGAGCATAGGCCAGCCTGCAAGGCATCATAGGCCATCGCCCCGGTGCAAGGCAAGGCATCATCGTCATTATGCCCATCGCTCCCGGTGGAACATAGGCCAGCCTGCAAGGCATCATCGTCATTATGCCCATCGCTCCCGATGGAACATAGGCCAGCCTGCAAGGCATCATCGTCATTATGCCCATCGCTCCCGATGGAACATAGGCCAGCCTGCAAGGCATCATCGTCATTATGCCCATCGTCGCTCCCGATGGAACATAGGTCAGCCTGCAAGGCATCATCGTCATTATTATGCCCATCGCTCCCGGTGGAGCATAGGCCAGCCTGCAAGGCAGCAGGACCCATTTACCCGTGGTTGGGAGACTCATGGAGGTTGGGGTCGCCAATCTACCCATGCAGGTCTAAAGACCTGCCTACTGCCCAGACTAGAGTTTACAATAGGTCACAAAAATGACATCCTTTAATTACCAATAATACATCTATTGTTTGTCATAAGCTACCATCGCACTCTGAATGAGGCCATTGAAGTTCGTCATCCTTCACTATGGAACTTTTTGAGGCAACTGAAAGATCGCCAGTCAGTTGCAGAAAATCTGCTCACTGCAGCAGAGAGTGATGCCCCACCTCTGAGACGAAGAAAGTGGCGTGTTCTTGAGAATCGCATCCAGCACCTCAAGACCCAGTATCAAGAAGGAGCGCGAGATTTGAATTCATATTGGAAGGCTGTCGCTCGGGCAATTAGGTCTGCCTGATATTTTCGCAGAATTTCAAAAATATGAAAAAGACAATGTTTCTGAAGCATCATACTGTTGTTAAATTTTTTTTTTGTACGGAATCTTTACATTTCTGCCATCACAGTAATTCTTTTCATTAATGCCTTTTCAATGTATCAGTTAGCAAGAGATGTAAAAGAAAAAAAGAACTATCACTTTAAGCTGTTGATTTCCAGTAAAACCTTTTCATGTATCAGTTAGCAAGAGATGTAAAAGAAAAAAGGACTATATCTTTTAGCTGTTGATTTCCAGTAAAACCTTTTCAATGTATCAGTTAGCAAGAGATGTAAAAGAAAAAAAGAACTATCACTTTTAGTTGTTGATTTCCAGTAAAACCTTTTCAATGTTTCAGTTAGCAAAGAATGAAAAGCAGGAAGGGATCTTTATATGTCTGCTATTAATTGCTTTCATTCAAACTTTTTCCCTGTTTCAGTTGCCAAAAGATGTTAAAGCAAAAAGGACTAGAAGTTTTAGTCTTTGTTTTCTATTTTAAAAAAACTGTTTAATGTTTTAGTTAGCAAAGAATGAAAAGCAGTAAGAGATCTTTATATTTTTGCTATTACTTACTGTCATTAAGCCTTATCAATTTCTAAGTTTGAAAAACACAAAATAGACAAGCATTCCTGCAAATGTCCATGTAGTGTTGTTACTCATCAAAGTTCAGTTTCTTTACCACATTGTTGACATTTCGCTGTAACTATTGCTTTGTTGAGCAAGTAATTTACTTTTTTTTTTTTTTTAAGTTCTTCAATTTTGCAGAGGCAAAATCATCAAACATTTGATTAGGATGGTATTACACTAATTGTGTACGACATTTTATTACCTCTGTTACGTATCCAAGTTAAGATGGAACAGATTTTGATAATCACTGATTATAAACTGATATTTCTTTGTAAATATGTCGAAGCGTACCCCGTATCAAAGTTACACAGTGTGTGTGTGTGTGTGTGTGTGTGTGTGTGTGTGTGTGTGTGTGTGTGTGTGTGTGTGTGCGCGCGCGCGCCTTTACTCAAGCACGCAGATATCTTCCTTCAAGGAATCAAGTCAGTGGATAAAAGAAAGAACATTTGAATGACATAACGAAAGTAAAGATGTCGGGTCTTACCTGGTTTTAATCACGCATCTCACACTCTCTCAATCATAGTCTCAAGCAATCCTCAGGTAAGACCCATTCCATTCATCACTCTTACGCAGACAGACACAATTCCCCAAACTCCAGGCCCTCACACACACAACGGAGAGGGGAACGCACAGTGACATGTTACGTCCCAAATTGTCGTGGCTTCCCAAATTGTCGCAGCGACAATCTGGTATGGCCCAAATCGTCGCAGCGACAATTTGGGATAAATCATATATCCTAAGTTGACGTGGTAATTTGGTATTCTAATATCAAACTGGTCTGTCGCATAGAGCACCAATTTGGTCTTGAAAAACATTTTGGTACTCGAGTTGCTCAATACCAAATTTGGTTGTCCCCGTGAAAATTGATGAAAATTCACGAGGGTTTAACGTCTCACGTGCAAACTCAATTAACCCGGTGCATATCGGGGACGCTGATTAGACAAGTGAATGTGCTGCCACACTGAGAGAGCAGTTGCAGAGCTCTAGCTTCTACCCCACCCAGTCACATTATACTGACACCAAGCCGACCAGTTTTGGGGGCGATGAACTCCACAGCCTCATACAGAAGAGAAAAATTCGAGCCCTGAGCGGACTCGAACCCCCGACCGTCTGCACTGGAGGCCACCGCTCTCCACTGAGCTACATCCCGCCCCCGTTTGGCCTCGTTGAGCACCAGTTTGGTATTCATGTTCAAACACCTTTGGTATGCATTAGAATACCAAAATGGTGCTCTACAGAACGTTATGTCAGTATAGCATTTCCAGGGTGTTGGCCCGCACTTGCATCAAATGTAACACCTAATGCAAAGTGCGCCCCGCACTTTGCATCAATGTAGTGCAAAGCCTGGGGCGTGCCCCGTACTTTGCATCATACTGATCAAAGTGCGTAGATGTGGCCGATATTATCGGAATTTTGGGCGAGAAAACGGGTTTGGACCATAAACTGGCTTGGACCATAATGGCTGCCTCTCCACTACAAAGTTTCATTCAATTCATGATGATAATTATAGTTACGGTTAAAGCACAAAGTTATCATATTGCTACATTGATGCGAAGTGCGGTTTTATGTTCGATGCACTTTGTATTAGTTTGAAACATTTGATGCAAAGTGCGGGCCAACAAAGGTCAATGTAGCTGAGACTACTTTTTGTGCTGCAGAAGTACTGTCGGGCCAGATTGGAACGCTACTCAAGGGTCTTCGAAGACAAGGGTCCCCTATCTATCTATCTATCCTATCTATCTATCTATCTATCTATCTATCTATCTATCTATCTATCTATCTATCTATCTATCTATCTATCATCTATCATATCATCTATCCATATCTATCTATCTATCTATATCTATCTATCTATCTATCTATATATCTATCTATCTATCTATCTATCTTCAATGACTGCATAACCGCAACTGACGAAGAAATCGACTTGGAATACACGCGAAATGGTTTGCTGTCTTAAATGTGAGCACACAGACACGGGGACACAGAAACACGTGGACTCAGAGACATGGACACAAACAAAGGTAAACACAATGAGACAGAGACGTGGATCTGTAGGGGGTGTGGGCATATAAAGGAGGGTTATCTCTGTTGCTGTACATTGGAGAGATGTAAATACGCAGTCTCTCAGTCGTGCAGTCATATCCATTGTCTGGTACCTTAAACAAAATATGTGCACTTCAGGTCCAATCTGTCGCAACGATGACAGATTGGGCAGCAGCGACAATTTGGGATGTAAGGCTCATCCCAAATTGTCGCTGCGACAGTTTTTGGGAAGCTGCGACAATTGGGACGTAACAGTGACAGGAAGCGTTTTTTTTTTTTTTTTTTTTTTTTTTTTGTATTCACACACGGGTTCATTCTCACATAATATTGGTCAGTTTGGTGGGTCAGGGTGGCCAACGATCAAACTGGTCTAGATGACCTGTATTCTGGTACAGTCTGACTAATATGTGGTCAGGTTAATCTAGTGGTGTGTGGTCAATCTGGGTTGTCTTAGTGTTTGATCAGTCTGAGTGACCAGTGGTCAGTTCGCAGTCTGATTCACAAGCACATAGATTGAGCATTAATCAATCTGCATGAACAGTGGTCAGTCTGGGTAGTCTGAATGACCTGTGGCCCCTTTGGTCCGTCCAGTTGGCGAGTCGCAAGAATGAATGACCAGTGGTCAGACTAGTTAGTCTGAGTTTTTCCATTTCTATGGGGTTTAACATTAATGTCCCATGCGCTAACCGTGTAAGATGGCACTGATTTTAGGCAGGAAGCAAGCACGCACGACGCACGCAACACCCCCTAAATCACATGCATGCACGGACTATGTTTTTGTGTTGCTGCTTGATAAATTATAAGCTCCCCAGAGTCATGACTGACATGCATCACAATTCACAGTGGCACACACTCAGTTAAATGCACACACTGAAACGTGTAAACAATTGAAAGGCATGGACACTAGAAGGCCGTGGACATAAAGAGCCTTGGACTCAGTCACATCACATTTTTTACTAGCGCCCTTTGAGTCTACGATCCACTGAGTCCAATGTTTTGGACTCAACGGGCCTTGGACTTTAAGGGTCGTGGACACATCGGCACGCCAGCACCCGATACGACCACGGCCGTTTGTCCATTTGGACGTATCGGGCCGTGGACGTATTGGCCGTGGACGCATCGTCAATTAATGTTTTGCTAGTGGGCGTTTACACGGGTGGACATGTCCATATTTGGGATAAGTTGTACGAAGGAGTTCTCTCTGACCATGATGTTTGGCATTTCAATAAATCAATGTTGAAATCACCTAAAATAATGAATTCTGTAGCATCAAGTGATGCTGCTGCATCCATCATGGCCATAAACGTGTCCATCCAATCAGCAATTTCTGCTGGGTTTCGATAGATAAATATGATTTTGATGGGTTTCGTTTCGTTCACTTCAACCCGATTATTAGCCAAACTGCTTCAATTCCAAAACTTTCAAGTTCATATAAACGTTGCGCATTTAATGTTTCATGAATGTAAATTAATATGCCCGTAGTTTTGGATTCGGTGGGATCTCTGCGTACGATATTGTAGCCGGAGCTTAAGACAGTGGCATCAGGGACAATATCTGAAAAGCCTTGATTCAGCGAAGCCAAATATATGAAAGGTTTGTCTTGATTTGACAGTATAGTGGGTATCTCCTGTAATTTGTTTTGTATATGGTTTATATTTAGATGTCCAATACGTAATCCGTCTTCCTGTGGCCACGCTGAAGATGATTGTACCATTTGTGTAACTGAAACGAAAATAGCGATGATACACTTAAAAACAAACACCAATGTGTCCATATAGTACACACACAACACAATAATCTTCAATGCAAAAGGATAAATGACTATAAGAAACAAACAAAACTAAATTTGCAAACAATTGCAAAACAACGTAAGAAAACAATGTTCAATGCAAAAGAATAATGAATATGAACCACAGGCAGAAGTTAAATTCATAGAGTTATGTAACTCACCTGTGACAAATTTCACCGAGGTAGGGGTGGCACAGTGTTGAGGATCATTGGAGGTAGGGGTGGCACAGGTTTGGAGGTAGGGGTGGCACAGTGTTGAGGGTCATCAGAGGTAGGGGTAGTATAGTTTTTGGAGGTAGGGGTGGCACAGTGTTGAGGGTCATTTGGGGTAGGGGTGGCACAGTTTTGGGGGGTAGGGGTGGCACAGTTTTGAGGGAGGTAGGGGTGGCACAGTGTTGAGGGTCATTGGGGTAGGGGTGGCACAGTGTTTGGGGTAGGTAGGGGTGGCACAGTGTTGAGGGTCATTGGAGGTAGGGGTGGCACAGTGTTGAGGGTCATTGGAGGTAGGGGTGGCACAGTGTTGAGGGTCATTGGAGGTAGGGGTGGCACAGTGTTGAGGGAGGGTAGGGGTGGCAGGTGGAGGGGGTGGCACAGTGTTGAGGGTCATTGGAGGGTAGGGGTGGCACAGTGTTGAGGGTCATTGGAGGTAGGGGTGGCACAGTGTTGAGGGTCATTGGAGGTAGGGGTGGCACAGTGTTGAGGGTCATTGGAGGTAGGGGTGGCATTTTGGAGGTAGGGGTGGCACAGTGTTGAGGGTCATTGGAGGTAGGGGTGGCACAGTGTGTTGAGGGTCATTGGAGGTAGGGGGGCACAGTGTTGAGGGTCATTGGAGGTAGGTGGTGGCAGTGTTGAGGGTCATTGGAGGTAGGGGTGGCACAGTTTTGAGAGTCATTAGGGGTGGCACAGTGTTGAGGGTCATTGGAGGTAGGGGTGGCACAGTGTTGAGGGGGTCATTGGAGGTAGGGGTGGCACAGTGTTGAGGTCATTGGAGTAGGGTTGGGTAGGGGTGGCACAGTGTTGAGGGTCATTGGAGGTAGGGGTGGCACAGTGTTGGGTCATTGGAGGTAGGGGTGGCACAGTGTTGAGGGTCATTGGGTAGGGGTGGCACAGTGTTGAGGGTCATTGGAGGTAGGGGTGGCACAGTGTTGAGGGTTTGGAGGTAGGGGTGGCACAGTGTTGAGGGTCATTGGAGGTAGGGGTGGCACAGTGTTGAGGGTCATTGGAGGTAGGGGTGGCACAGTGTTGAGGTCATTGGAGGTAGGGGTGGCACAGTGTTGAGGGTCATTGGAGGTAGGGGTGGCACAGTGTTGAGGGTTGGAGGTAGGGGTGGCACAGTGTTTTGGGTCATTGGAGGTAGGGGTGGCACAGTGTTGGAGGTAGGGGTGGCACAGTGTTGAGGGAGGTAGGGGTGGCACAGTGTTGAGGGTCATTGGAGGTAGGGTAGGGGTGAGGGCATTGGAGGTGTTTTTTGGAGGTAGGGGTGGCACAGTGTTGAGGGTCATTGGAGGTAGGGGTGGCACAGTGTTGAGGGTCATTGGAGGTAGGGGTGGCACAGTGTTGTTGAGGGTCATTGGAGGTAGGGTGGCACAGTGTTGAGGGTCATTGGGGTAGGGGGGGCACAGTTTTGGAGGGCACAGTTTTGGAGGTAGGCACAGTTTTGGAGGTAGGGGTGGCACAGTTTTGAGGTAGTGGTGGCACAGTGTTGAGGGATGTTTTGGATGACACATGCACTATGTTCACTAACGGTAGATTCTGTAGGGGAAGGGACGACGTCATTAGTGTCTTGGTGTTGTGTAGAGCTCACTGTAAAAACCCCAGCTGTCTCTCCACTGTGGTGTGGCACTGGGCATGGGGAAGAAGAGGAGGGAGCAGCAGGCTGGGGGGGCAAGGTGGCTGGGAGATGAGCATGGGTAGATGCTTTTGAACTGGAGTGGAGGGGGGGTGATAGAGAGGGTTCAGGTACATATCTGCGCCTCTCTGATGACACACGGCCATCTCCCCTATGTCGATGATCTCCCCTGGTGCCAGAGAAGGGACAGAGAGAGAGAGAGAGAGAGAGAGAGAGAGAGAGAGAGAGAGAGAGAGAGAGAGATGAATGAATGAATGAATTTACTTTAATGAATTCAGGCCTTGGCCCATTTCATGAGTTGACATATCACACAATGTGGATTCAACTTACAATACAAAGGGGAGGGGGGGGGGGGGGGGGGGGGGGGGGGGGGGGGGGGGGGGGGGGGGGAGTGGGAGAGGGAAGGGACGAGGGGTGGAAGGGGAGGGGATTACAATGTTCAAGGCACAAAATCATCAAAAAAAAAAATACTGAAGAGAGAAAAAAAAGTTTACGGTTACATTTCGAGCGAATTTACGGATTGTCACGAATCTCCAAACATTTAAAGATATACCAAGCTAGTTGCCTTATCTTAACTTCGCTCTGAGTTGACATTAACTGAGAAAACTGTCTCCATTCATTACACAGGCGCTATGTTCCTCATATGTACATGTCTAATACTATCGTATTGTTTACAACGAAACAAAAAATGTGTTTCGTTCTCGATTTCACCAGGACAGAAGGGCAGAAGTTATTAACAGTCACATCAGGTCTTACATATCTATTACTATGTACTTTCAAAGAAGTAATGCCCAGTCGGAATCTAATTAAAGCGTCTCTGAAACATTTGTTTAATACAACCCAAATATACTTCAGGGGACAGGTCAGATTTGAAGTCTCTGTAGAGTGCGTAACGATCACTGGTGGTCAGATTGTGTTCCCAATCTTGACAATTCATATCAAGGAGTCTCTGTTTAAAGACACTACAAAATTGATTCACATCACCCACTCCCTGAGCAAGCCATACAAATCCGAAACCAGTTCTGTTCAGTAAAAAACCTCAATTCTGATACCCAGTTCCGTTTACCGTTTTCGTCTAAATTCATAAGCATCCTGTAGGCCTGCTTTGGTAAGCGCTTGTCGTTCATATTTAACAATCTGAACCAGAATTTCAAAGCTTTCATAAAACCATTAATAATGAGGGGGTGTCTGCCGAGCTCGCCATAAACCATTAGGTTAGGTGTACGGAGGGCCACGTTAAGGAATCTTTTACAAGCAAACAAATGAATTTTTTCGGTTGGGTCATCCTTTATCAAGATACTCCAAATCTCAGCAGTGTAAACAAAACCGGCTGAATCATGGTATCAAACATTTTGAAGAAAGTATTTCTTGTCATTTGATTGAGAGAGCTGTGAGCTTTCAGAACCTCAAAAAGGGACTTTTTTACCTTTGACTGCGAGTTGTTTTACACTGCTACACATATTCATAGAAGTGGTGAAGGTAAAGCCTAAATACACATAACTATTTACAACTTCAACGTTAGTACCGTTGATAAACCATTTCTCATGTCTTCCCAGATACCCCTCCCTTCCTGAAAACCATGATCTTGCTTTTGTCAATATTTACAGTTAATCCAAGATTGGTGCACATGTTACTTACACAATCAAGCTGGCGCTGTAAGCCACTAGGCGAGCATGACAGTAATGCTAAGTCATCGGCAAAAACAGTAAATGAAAAGTTCAACAAAATCTGGTAGTAGCTGGATGCCATGTTTGCCAAATTCAGTAACATATTCGGCAAGCTCATTTATGATTATAGCAAAAAGAGTTGGACTAAGGACACAACCTTGGCGCAAGCCTTGGGGCATTCAAAAGCTTCGGTGAGCTCATTATCAACTCTAACACGTGCAACCACTTTGCAATAATTGCCTTGATTGCAATAAAAAAATTTGGATGATACACCTGCCTTGTATAGTGACCCTAGCAGAATGTCACGCTTGATTGTATCAAACGCTTTTCGTAGATCGATAAAAGCGACATAAAGCTTACCACCTTGTCTAGACAAGTACTTCTGCGTTACAGCATACAACGTAAATACGTGATCCGAGGTCGAATAACCCCGTCTAAAACCTGCCTGTGTTTCTCCGATTTTTCCATTCGTTTCTAGCCAGCTGTATAGTCTTTTATTGAGAATAGAAGTGTAGCATTTGCCAAGTAAGCTCAGAAGCGATATCCCTCTATAATTGTCAGTGACACGAGGATTACCCTTTTTTTTAAAAATGGGGACAATTACAGCACTTGACCACATTTCAGGATACTGTCCTTCATCAAAAATAGCGTTGAAATATTCGGTCAAAAAGTGAACAACGTGGTTTCCTGCCGCTTTTTTAACATTTCAGCTAAAACTTCATCTTCGCCACTTGACTTACCGTTTTTCAAAGAGTATATAGCTCTTTGTACCTCCTCAATGGAGATTTTGTTGTCTAGTGAGTCAATCCGTACGTTTGCATTTATAGGTAACAGATTAGAGTTGCTCACTTGGCTAGCTAGATTAGACTCAAACACTTTCATAAAATGGTTCTGCCATTCTTTCAGCGAGATACTATTTGGGGCGGTCTGCTTTCTAGATAGACCAGTGCATGCCTTTAACTCTTTTCAAAACATTTTAGGATTGTGCAAGGTATTTCGCGAGAAGCAGGGTTTTGTCCGCCTTAAATCGTTTACATTTATGTTCCAAAAGTGATTTGTACTCTTTACGTGCCTTAACGTATGTATGTCTGTCACCTGTGTCACGTGTGCGCTTAAAAGTACGAAGTTTTGATCTGGTTTCCTTACGAGTACAAAAGCAGTCCTTATCAAACCAAGTCTCCTTGTGAAGGGACCCGCCTAGTTTAACTTTCTTTCTCATACAAACGCTTGAACTGGTCAAACAGTCAACAAAAACCTGAAGCGCCAAGTTTACATCCACATTAATCAAAGTAACAGCACTATTCAATCTTGCTTGGATATCAACACTAAGAAAACATCTGAGGAACGTATCGTTTTCCTCCATGTTCCACACATACTTGTCAACCCACTGAGCACTGGCGCAGCGATCACTTCTCGAGGTAGATGGCAATGACACTTTAAGAATCAGAGACACGGGCAAGTGATCGGATTCTACACAAACAGTTTCAACTGTCAATGAATCTAGAACATTTTCATTACATAATCATTAGACAATACAAAATAGTCAATTGTACTTGATCCTGTTGAAGACACATAAGTGAAACTGTCGTCAAAACAAAAACGGTTAGCACCATTAAGAATTGAACATTGCATGACGTCACATATGCTAAGCAATTGCAAACCAAAATGATTGAATTCAAGATCTTGTGAAGTTCTTTCTAGATAGACATTTCAACACCACTCGTCGTCCAGTTTGAGTTTTTAGTTCACGGCTGTTGCCTTCACCTGTTCGGGCATTAGAATCGCCACACAACAAAACATAGAAATCTGATCTTTTCTCCAGCAGCACTGCTAAACAGTGTTCGATTAAATCAATACCAATGCCCATATCAGAGTGGGCGTATGCTGGAGAGTCCCGAGGAGGAATATAGTAGAAAATGCACATCACTGGTTTATCAGCAGTAAAAAATTTGCTGACATTTCTAACACAACAAAATTGTCTAGGTTCACATTGATGGGTTTGAAATAATTAGCGAAACCGTTACGTACCAGAACCATCACTCCTCCACTTTTCCTACCTTGTCTACTAAGTTTCTTTGCCGGAGCTGAAAACAACACAAAATCTTTCATAACATTCATTTCAAAACTTTCATCTACAAAGGTTTCCGTCAAGCATATTATATCAGCAGAGTTCAAAAGCTGGTAAATTCGTGGTTACTTAATTTATTTGCTATTCCCCCAACATTATAATTCAATAACTTAAAAGGAGTAGGTGCACTACGGACATGTGACTGTGAACGTGTGTGTGTTTCGTCAACACTGGGCTGGCCATCCCGTCAGGCATCAAGGGTGACAGATGCCCGCGGAGACTGGAAACGTAGTTGTTGCTGTCTGAATTTGCCACGCGTGACCGCACCCTGCAAGCGGACAGGGTTCGCTTCGTCACAGGAACTCGGTAGCTGACCCCTCGCTCTAGAGAGCTTCTCTGCGTCTTCAAGCTGTCTCTGGTGCCACAGGGGTAGTCACGCGTGACAACCTCTGCACCGGCACAGTGCAGAGTATCGGCGACGGTGCCTCTGCCTGGCCCCACATCAGTGGTGATTTGGTCAGCACACTGTTGCAGTTGACGGCTGCCACCACCGCCGACCTCGAGAGGCCCTCGAGCAGTAGCAGCTGCGCTGATTGAAGCTGGCTGAAGATCAGGGAAGTCGCCGCTGTGTGTCGTATCGCTGGTAGAGTTGTCATGGTCTGATCGATGAGGTGGGGGTGTACCGGTGACCTCGGAGTCACCCTGAGAGGGGGGCAGGCTCTTAATGTCATCGACGGCCTGCAGTCCAGAGTTGCTGTAGAACTCATGGATGAGTTCCGTCTCCTTCTGCATGTTCCAGTCCCAATCCCCGTCGTACTTGTCCTTGAGGAAGGCTGCCAGACACTCCCCAATGGCCCCAGGTTCTGCGATGTCTTGTACGGATTCCGCTTCGGAGTAGCTGGATCTAGGGCGTGGTTGTGGATCAACAACACCAGCAGCAATGATCTTGCCTCGTCTTAGGTAGCCACGTTGGTTGTTCTCCCACAAAGACTTCAGCTGGTCGCGTTGCTGAGGAGTATAGTCAGGACTAATCTTAACCCCATCTTTCTCCATCCTTTGTATAGCTTCGTCACCGTCATCAATCCTTGAAACAAGGGGAAGTCA
>JADBJO010023817.1:0-26030 GCA_016801955.1 Conus betulinus | reverse complement strand
AAAAAACAAGACAAGCTAATTCTTTGGAACACATAGGCAAACACATCGACAAAAAAAAAAAAAAAAAAAAAAAAAAATTGCTCATGTACTCTTCACAATATGGTATGTTGCTGTAATATTTGCAACAGCGTACCAAAGGTAGCCATTGCAAAAGATTGGACAGCAGCATGACGCTTGTAGTTGTATAAAGTATAAACACCGTTTCTGGCTGTAAAGACGTCTAGAAATAAGAATATACAACGTCAGTGACAGTAATAACACCATTCACACACATTCCAAAAACACTGGTTTGGTTTTCATCAAAATTTCATCAAGTGAAATACAATACAATGAATACTGAAAGTCATAAGGTAAAAGGGTTCAAACATTTTAAACATAGAAGATGAAAAATATTGATTAGCTATCCTCCTATGCCCTGCCCGCTCCCTGCCCCCCCTCCCCCCCCCCCCCCCCCCCCCAAAAAAAAAAAAAAAAGGCAAACAAAACTGCAGACTCATAACGCCCCTACACACCTCTCAAAGACACACACACCATTCTGTCCGATTTGTCCTTTACAACTTCCATGAGGGAAGAAAAGATTGAAAAGTGTGGAGACAGCTGAATGGACGAGAGAGGCAGAAAACCAATGGACGATAGTGAGGAATAAGAATGAAACGTAAAAATAAAAATTACAGGAACAAGTAAAAGCAAAGTCTCAGAGAAGCACAGAAATTCCAGTAGGGGTAGAAGAGTGGATGACCTCCACCCACCTACCCACCCACTACCACATACAAACGTGTGCGCAGGCACCCCATGTAATGTATCCACATGCACACAGTCACATGTACACATACAAAACCAGCACAAAAGCTTATTTTTCAGAAACACATATGCAAACACAACAGCAAAAAAAAAAAAAGTTGCTTATGTACTCTTTACAATATGGTATGTTGCTGTAATATTTGCAACAGCGCACCAAAGGTAGGCCACTGCAAAAATTAGACAGCAGTATGACGCATTTCTATAAAGTATAACACTGTATCTGGCAGTAAAGACGTCAAGAAATCAGAATACACAACGCCAGTGATAGTAATAACACCATCATACACATTCCCCAAAACACTGGTTTGGTTTTCAAAATTTCATCAAGTGAAATACAGCACTGAATACTGAAAGTCATAAGGTAAAAAAAAAAAGTTCAAACACATTTCAATATAGAAGACAAAAATATTGATTAGCTATCTTCCATTTGCCCTCCGTCCCGCCAACGCCCCCCTCTCCACCCCCCCCCCCCTTTTAAAAATAAAACTATAGGCAAACAAAACTGCACACTCACCAGGCCTCCACACACCTAAGACACGCACACCATTCTGTCCGATTTGTCCATCACAACTTCCACAAGAGAAGAAAAGACGAATGAGTGTGAAGACAGCTGAATGGACCAGAAAGTCATAAAAACAATGGACGATAGTAAGGACTAAGAATAAAATGTAAAAATAAAAACTACAGGAACAAGTAAAGCAGAGTCACGAAGATGCACACAAAAGAGTAAATCGCAAGCACAGAATTTCCAGAAGGCGCAGAAAGACAAAATACCCCATCCCTACTCCCACCACATAAAAACGCATGCACAAGAAACACACACACACACACACACACACACACACACACACACACACACACACACACAAGTCCCTACAAATGCGCACAATCACAAGTACATACACAAAAGTTAATTCGTAAACATAATTATAGCCGCACATACCGACAAAAAACATTATAAACAATTGCCTATGGTATATTCACAATATGGTTCGTTTCTGTAACATTCACAACAGAGCACCAAGGCGTACCAAGGTAGGCCATTGCAGTGATTGGACAGCAGCATGACTCATTTATTCGTATAAAGTGTAACACTGTATCTGGCACTAACGATGTCAAGAAGTAATACACAATGCCAGTGATAGTAATAACACTATCATACACATTCTCGAAGCTTGAGTTTCGTTTCATCAAAATGTCGTCAAGTGAAATACAACACTGGATACTGTATGTCATAAGAAAGGTTAAAAAAACAGTTCTCTCTCTCTCTCTGAGAGACACACACACGCGCACACATTCAATACAGAAGACAAAAATATTAATTAGATGTTCTCCCTTTACCCCCCCCCCTTAAAAATGTAAAATAAGGCAACAAACTGCACACTATGCCGGCCTCCACACACCTCTCTCAGACACACACACCATCTTCCGGTTTCTCCATCATTATTCCATGAGGGAAGAAAAGATGAAAAAGTATGGAGACAGCTGAATGGACCAGAAAGGCAGAAAACCAATGGAAAATAGTAAGGATTAAGAAATGGAATGTAAAAAAAAAAGATTACAGGAACAAGTAAAAAGCAGTCCCAAGAAAGCACGAGAAATTCCAGTAGGGGTAGAAGAATGGAAGACCCCCACACCCACCCACCACTACATACAAACGTGTGCGCGGCCGAACAGAAACACACCACCACACCCTCACACACACACCACACCCACACCCACACGCATACATGCTGCCTCCACAAGCGCACAGTCACATGTACACACACAAAACCAAGACAAAAGCTAATTCTTAAGAACAACATAGGCAAAAAACAAATGGCAAAAAGAAAAAAATTGCTTATGTACTCTTCACAATAATTATGACAATATGGTATGTTGCTGTAATATCTGCAACAGTGTACCAAAGGTACGCCATTGCAAAGATGGGACAGCAGCATAACCCTTTTATATCTATAAAGTATAAACTGTATCTGGCAGTAAAGATAACAAATAAGGATACACAATCAATAACACCATCATACACATTCCTAAAACATTGGTTTGGTTTCATCAAAATTTCAAATGAAAACGCAACACTAAATACTGTAAGTCATAAGAAAGGTGAAACAAAATCCACAAACACCCTCAGTTCAGCTTCACAATACTGATCAGCTGTTCTTCCTTTGCCTCCCCCCTCCCTAAAATACAAAACAATAAGCGAACAACCTGCACACTCACCAGGCCTCAACACACCTCTGACACACACACCATTCCAACCGAATTCTCAATATCGGTATTTCCTTGTATATCTATATTTTACATTGATATCTTTTTCTTCTCTTTCTGTTTCTTTTTTTCATACAAAAAACTGTCATTATTATAGGGCTATGCAAAATCACACAGAAAAATGTTATAACTATAGGGCAATGCAAATCACACAGAAAAACTGTTACATCTATAGGGCAATACAAATCACACAGAAAACTATTGCAATATAGGTCAATGCAAATTATAGGTCAATGCAAATCACACAGAAAACTTCATAATTACAGGGCATGTAAATCACACAGAAAACTGTCGTAAACTGTAGAGCTGCAAATTACCGAGAACTACAGAACAACGCGTGTACAGAATAACTCTGTTTTAACTATACAGTTTGCAAATCTCATGGAACATTGTTACAACTACAGAGCAATGCAAACCACATGAAACATCTGTGAAAACTATAGAGCATTGCTGACCACAGGGAAAACCCATGTGTAAATGAGAGCAGTGTAAAACAATACGATCAAGTCACGTTGATTATAGACCGAGCATTGAAGGCTTGATCAAGGCTAATACAATAGAACTAGTCAATGCAAATCAAATACAATTAGTACGATCAATACAATACAGCACAAAATCAAACAGCACAGCATGATACGGTATCATATGATACAATACAACGTAGAGCACATATAGTTGTAGATTTAATGACACCACGAGTGTGTTCTGCATTATACAATATAGAACCAGCTACGTATGTAGATGTGCGTGTGTGTGTGTGTGTGTGTGTGTGGTGTGTGGTGTGGTGTGGTGTGGTGGGTTGTGGTGTGGGTGTTAGTCGATACCAATGAGGTTAGATTTCACCTATCCCCTCCCCTCCTTCCAGAAGATGATCCGTACATTCCCACAGAGAAAGGGAGATAAGAATGGGGGGAAGATTGGGGAAGGGGATAGGGAGGAAAAGGGGGGTGGGGGGAGGGGAGGCGAGGGGCGGAATGAGGGGAAAAAGTGAATTATAAGTAGTCTCACGAGTAGCCTCTTCCCTAAAAAGACATTCCTGTGAGTGAAAAAGTGGGGGGTCTTACAAGAAAGTCACGACGAAAGACCAAAAAGCAAGACAACAAATGCATCAATGTGTGCGTTCGCGCGCGCGGGGATGTGTAAATGAACTACAGTATGTGCTTGTGCGCCCGCACAGTGTGGGAGGGGCATCGGCATTTCCATGGGGAAAGAAAAAAAAATGAAAAAAGTGTGGAGATAGCTGAAGGGACCAGAAAGGCAGGAAACAATGGACGATGGTGAGGAATAAGAATAAAATGTAAAAATGAAATTACAGGAAACAAGTAAAGATAGTCATAGATAAAACACAGAAAAAGAGGAAATTACAAGTACAGAATTTCCAGGTGTAGAACAGCAAAAGACCCACCACCACACACAAAGGCGTGCACAGGCGCACACACAAAATGCCGCAATATGCGCACAGTCACATGTACATGTATATATGTGTACAGTCACAAGTACATGCACAAAACAAAAAAACTTAATTTCTAATAACACATAGGCACACACCGACACAAACATACAAAATTGCATAAATACTCTTCACGATATTGTATGTTGCTGTAATATTTGCAAACAGCATACCAAAGACAGGCCATTGTAAAGATTGGACAGCAGTATTACGTATTTATTTGTATAAAGTAAAAACTTTTGCACTAAAGATGTCATGAAATAAGAATACACAATGTCAGTAATAGTAATGTCATACACATTTCCCTAACCATTTTGTTTTCATCAAAACTTCAAGTGAAATACGACACTGGATACTATAAGTTAAAAGGAAGGTGAAAAACAGTTCACAAGCAAAAACACATACACATACACACACACACACACACACACACACACACACAGAAATATTTCAATATTGAAGACAAAAATATTGATCATCTGTCCTCCCTTTCCACCCTTAAAAACAGCAAGCAAGCATACTGCACACACACCAGGCCTCCACACACCTCTCTGACGGACACACCATTCCGTCCGATTTCTCAATCTTCGGCATTTGCAAGAGGGAATAAAAGTATAAAGTGTAACACTGTATCTAATACTTAAGATATCAAAAAAATAAATATACACAATGCCAGTGATAGTAATAACACCATCATACACATTCCTCAAAGCGTAAGTTTTCCTTTCATCAAAATTTCATCAAGTGAAATACAACACTGGATACTGTGTGTCATGAAAAATGTTAAAAAAGCAATTCTCTCTCTCTTTATCTCTCTCTCTCTCTCTCTCTCACTCAGAAAAACACGCACATACGCGCGCACACACGCATTCAATAAAAAGACAAAACTATTGATCAGCTGTTATCCCTTTACCCCCCACCCCCACCCCCAAAAAGTAAAATGAGGAAACAAACTGCACGCTCACCCGGCCTCCACACACCTCTCTCAGACACACACACACACCATTCCATCCGATTTATCTCCATCATTTCCATGAGGGAAGAACAGATGAAAAAGTGTGGAGACAGCTGAACGGACCAGAAAGGCAGAAAAATCAATGGACGACAGTAAGGAATAAGAATAAAAATATGAAAAAAAAAAAAATACGGGAACAAGTAAAGGCAGATCCCAGAGAAGCACAGAAATTCCAGGAGGGGTAGAAGAGTATAAGACCTACCCCCACCCACCCACCCACCCACCACCACATACAAACGTTTGTGCACGTGAAGAGACCTACACCCACACCCACATCCACACACACATAATGCCTCCACATGCGCATAGTCACATGTACGCACACAAAACCAAGACACGAGCTAATTTCTGAGAACACATAGTATAACACATTGGCTAAAACAAAAAAAAAATCCTTATGTACCCTTCACAATATGGCATGTTGCTGTAATATTTGCAACAGCGTACCAAAGGTAGGCCATTGCAAAGATTGGACAGCAGTATGACGCTTGTATTCTATGAAGTATAACACTGTGTCCGACAGGAAAGACGTCAAGAAACAAGAATACACAATGTTAGTGATAGTGATAACACCATCATACACAATTCCCCAAAATATTGGTTTGGGTTTCATCAAAATTTCATCAGGTGAAATTTTAACACTGAATACTGAAAGTCATAACATAAAAAAAAAAAACGTTCAACGCATTTCAATACAGAAGACAAGAATATTCATTGTCTATCTTCCCTTTGCCCTCCTCCCCCCTCAAATAAAATAGGCAAACAAACTGCACAGTCACCAGGCCTCCACACACCTCTGAGAGACACACACCATTCCGACCAACACAACTTCCATGAGGGAAGAACAGATGAAAAAATGTGAAGACAGCTGAAAGGACCAGACAGGCACAAAAAGAATCAACTACAGAAAGGATTAAGAATGAAATGTAAAAATAAAACTACAGGAACAAGTGAAGGCCGAGTCACAGTGATGCACACAAAAGAATAAATCGCAAGCACAGAATTTCCAGGTGTAGAAGAGCGAAATACCCCATCCCAATCCCCACCACACACAAAAGCTTGTGCGCGCGCGCACACACACACACACACACACACACACACACACACACACCACCCTACACATGCGCATAATCACATGCACGTATACAAAAGCTAATTCTTAACATATAGCCACACATACCAACAAAAACATTACAATTGGCTACAGCATATTCACAATACAGCATGTTGCCTAACATTTGCAACAGCGTACCAAAGGGTACCAAATGTAGGCCATTGCAAAGATTTGGACAGCAGCATGGCGTATTACTCGTGTAAAGTACAACACTGTATCTGGCACTAAAGATGTCAAGAAATAAGAACACATAATGTCAGTGATAGTAGCAACACTATGATACATATTCCCTAGAACATTACTTTTGTTTTCGTCAACATTTCAAGTGAAAATACAACACTGGATACTGTAGGTCATAAAAAAGGTTCAAAGAACAATTCTCTCTCTCACACACACACACTCTCAATACAGAAGACAAAACTATTGATCAGCTCTTCTCCCTTTACATCCCCCCCCCCCCTAAAATAAAAGCAAACAAACTGCACACTCACCCGACCTCAACACACCTCTCAGACACGCACACCATTCCGACCGATTTCTCCATCATTTCCACGAGGGAAGAAACGATGAATATTGTGAAGACAGTTGAATGGACCAGAGAGGCAGAAAACCAATGGACGATAGTGAGGATTAAGAATGAAATGTAAAAATAAGATTACAGGAACAAGTAAAAGCAGAGTCTCAGAGAAGCGCAGAAATTTCAGTTGCGGCAGAAGAGTGGAAGACCCCAACCCACCCACCCACCCACCCCACAAACGTGTGCGTAGGCGAAGAGCGACACCCCCCCCCCCACACACACACACACACACACACACACACACATAATGCTCCACATGCACAGTGAAATGTACACACACAAAACCAACACACAAGCTAATTTTTCGGAACACATAGGCAAACACACTGGCTAAAACAAAAAAGTTGCTTACGTACTCTTCACAATATGGTATGTTGCTGTAATATTTGCAACAGCCTCCCAAAGGTAGGCCATTACAAAGATTGGACAGCAGCATGACGCTTATATAACTGTAAAGTATAACACTGTATATGGCAGTAAAGACGTCAAGAAATAAGAATACACAACGTCAGTGATAGTAATAACACCATCATATACACTCCCCGAAATATGGGTTTGGTTTTCATCAAAATTTCATCAAGTGAAATCCAACACTGAATACTGAAAATCATAAGGTAAAAAAAAAGTTTAACACATTTCAATAAAGAAAACAAAAATATTGATTAGCTATCCTCCCTTTGCTCCCCCCCCCCCAAAAAAAAACAAAAAAAACAAAAAAAACTCTATAGGCAAAACAAACTGCACACTCACCAGGCCTCCACACACCTCTCTGACAAACGCCATTCCGACCGTCTTCTCCGTCACAACTTCCACACGGGAAGAAGCGGAAAAGTGTGAAAGACAGCTGAATGGACCAGACAGGCAGAAAAAAACAATGTTAATAGTAAGGATTGAGAATGAAATGTAAAAATAAAATTACAGGAACAAGTAAAAGCATAGTCTCAGAACCACAGAGATTCCAGGAGGTGTAGAGTGGAAGAACACCACCCGTACCCACTCACCCACCACCACGTAGAGACGTGTACGCAGGCAAACAGACCCACACACACTCATCATACACACAAACGCACACACATAATGCCTCCACATACGCACAGTCACATAAGCTAATTCTTAAAAACAGTCAAACACACTGGGAAAAAAAAAACAAAAAAAACATTGCTTATGTACTCTTCACAATATGGTATGCTGCTGTAATATTTGCAACAGCGCACCAAAGGTAGGCCATTGCAAAGATTGGACAGCAGCATGACGCTTATATTTCTATAAAGTACAACACTGTTTCTGGGTTAGTTAGTTTGTTAGTTTGTTAGTGAGTGTTTATAGGGTCCAGCGGACTACTAGGAGCCAAATCAGGACCTCAGCTATCATATCTGCTGAGTCTCTAGATACAAATACCCACACTGGTATTTACACATCGCTTAAAATTTATAAAGACAAAAGCACAATTATCTGTTCAACTCCAGCAACACCCTATATACATTATTAAAACACTATAATTTATAAAATAAGTTTACCTCTTTCAAAAAAGAAAAATAAGATCCACTGAAATCTCACGAAAAAGAACTGATAAATCATTGCTGTACTCTTCACAATGTGCTGGTGGAAAGACCTTCTCTCTGATACACATCAAATCGCACATTCAGTCAAAAAATGATGAACACTGAACAAGCTGTCACATGCAACACACCATGGAGGGTCTTCCCTTCTGAGTATCCAACTGTGCGTTATATAGCTGTGCCCAATATGTAACCGTGACATGTATACATGAGCACAGTCACATGTACATGCATACATACGCACAGTCACAAGTACATGCACAAAACAAAAAAGCCCCCTTCATTTCTAATAACACATAGGCAAACACACCGATACAAAACATACAAAATTGCGTAAATACTCTTCACAATATTTTATGTTGCTGTAATATTTGCAACAGCATACCAAAGACAGGCCGGTGCAAAGATTGGACAGCAGAATTACGCATTTATTTGTATAAAGTAAAAACTTTATCTGACGGTAAAGATGTCAGGAAATAAGAATACCCAATGTCAGTAATAGTAATAACGCAGTCATACACATTCCCCAAAGCATTTTTTTTTTTGTTTTCATCAACATTTCTTTAAGTGAAATACAACACTGGATACTATAAGTCAAAAGAAAGGTTAAAAAAAGGGCGCACAGCTTACACACACACACACACACACACACACACACACACACACACACACACAAATATTTCAATATTGGAAAAAAAAATTGATTGAACAGCTGTCCCTCCTCCCCCCCCCCCCCCCCCCAAAAAAAAGGTAAACAAGCAGCCTGCTCACTCACCAGGACTCTACACACCTTTCTCAAACACACACATCATTCCGTCCGATTTCTCCATCATCAGCATTTCCATGAGGGAAGAAAAGGTGAAAAAGTGTGAAGACAGCTGAATGGACCAGAAAAGCACAAAACCATTAGACGATAGTAAGGAATAGGAATAATATGTAAAAATAAAATTACAGGAACAAGTAAAGGCAGGGTCACAGAGAAGCACAGTAAAAAGTTGATTACTAGTATAGTATTTCCAGGAGTAGAGTGAAAAAGACCCCACCCCCACCACTACCACCACATACAAGCAGTTGCACAGGCGAACACACACACACACACACACACACACACACACACACACACACACACACACCTCCACACATGCGAACAGTCACATGACATGTACACATACGTACAGTTATATTTACACAAACCAAAACATCTAAAAACACATAGGCACAAACATGAAATGTTGCTGATGTACTGTTCACAGTATGGCATGTTGCTGTAATATTTGCATCGGCGTACCAAAGGTAGGCCATTGCAAAGATCAGACAGCAGCATGACGCTCATACTTCTTTAAAGTACAACACTGTATCTGGCAGTAAAGATGTCAAGAAATAAGAATACACAATGCTAGTGACAGTAATATCACCATCACGCACATTCCCCAGAACCATTTTTGTTTTCATCAAATGTAAATACAACACCGGATGCTGTAAATTATAAGAAAGGTAAGAAAAAAAGTTCTCACAAACACTTACTGAAACCATTTACTTTCAGATTGAAATAATGTTGTACTGACTAAACACACACGCATGCGTGCTCTTATATACTTAAAACTCTCAGTTATTAAGAAATATTCCAGCCATGCATCTCACACAATATGGCACGATACTGTAATATTTGCAATGGCGTACCAACAATAGGCCATAGCAAGATACGCAGCACCTGGGCGATACTGTTTGAAATTCAAACCACGTCTGTAGGCCTCGTACGTTAACAGCTGACCGTAAAACTGACAGCAATGCGGACGTAACCTGCTATTTATTTCCCACAACCGCGCGCTAGGCTCGGGTTGTTCACTACAACAGCTAGCGCGCGCCTCCAGCAACATTCCACACACTGGAAGATACTGTTCATTACTGGTATTGGAGCTGGAGCTCTCCCTCTCTCGCGGTCTCTGACGGCGACCAGGGATAGTGCAGACGGAGGCTAGGCACTGACCCGGGTCTCTGTGAACGCGCGAAAAGCAGACAATATTATGGTATGCAATCTACTACCTACTGCGTTTCATTACAGAAATCGCATTTTCTTCTAAAATACTCTTATCGGTGGATTCCGCTCTCAGTGCATTAAATACAGTACACATAGTTGTGATTAATCGACAGAAGTGGCAACAATAACCGTTAAATGCTTTAATCAGGACTGCTGTAAGGATACGGTGCTGCTGTTACCGTAGGGGGCCCACACACGTGTCTCGACTCCACCATGAGTGAGCAGAGACGAATTGTGTGTAGATGTGAATTTGGTGAGGGGAACGAAAAGTCACGGGAGGCAATCCATACATTATGTGGATCTGTGTGTGTGTGTGTGTGTGTGTGTGTGCACATGTGTGTGTGTGTGTGTGTGTGTGTGTGTGTGTGTGTGTGTGTGTGCGTGCGTGCATGTGCATGTGCGTGTGCGTGTGCGCGTGTGTCTATGTCCCTCAAAAGGGCTGCTGTGTTCTCGTTTTTTCCTCCTATTGTGAACAGTTTTTCTTACGTCTAATTTTCGATCTTCAGTATCTTTTTGAATTTTTTCTGGGTTCTACACGCAAATAAACTTATACATTTGTCTTATTTGGTGTACTTTAGCGTAAAATAATGCAGTTTTCCTCTTCCGCGAAGCCTTGTATGAAATGGTGTGCGGTTTTCCTCCTTGTGTGGCATTGAATACAGCCGTGCATAGTTTTATGTAAAGCCACAGTGAATACAGCAGTGCACATTTGTCCTCTGTAGTACAGCCTTCTATAAACTGGTGCCATTGTCCTCTACAACCTACCCTGTACACATAAAGTACAGCATAGCTGTCCTCTTGTTAACACTGAATTACATGGTGCACAGTTGTCCTGTGTTGTGTAACCATGAAAAGGTGTGCAGAGGTACTAGGTTTCTGTTGTGAAACTGACTAAAATGGTACACCTGTGTTCTCTGCCACGTAACCTTGACATAAATGATGCACAGATGTCCTCTGACAGGTAACTTTGCATGAAACGGTGCAGTTTTCTGCCAGGTAACGATGAACAAAATGCTGCACAGGTGTTCTCCGTCGTGTAACGTTGAACATAAAATGGTGCACATGTGTTCTCTACCATGTAGTCTTAAAACAAATGGTGCACACATGCTCTCTGCTATGTAAACTTGAATAAAATGGCGAACAGCCGTCTTCTGCCGTGTAACCTTGAACAAAATGGTACACGTGTTCTCTGTTGTGTAACCTTGAATGACATGTTGTGTACTTCTCTGCTGTGTACGCTGAAGTGGCGCAGGATTGTCCCGTTTGATAACTTTGATTAAAGCGCTGCACAGCGATCCTGTGCTGTATGCGAGCTTCACATGAAAGTTGTCCTCCGAGTGTCTGGTGTTGAAACAAAGAAAATGGCGCACAAATGTCCTGTTTTTTGTGTGTGCTGCACTTTACCAACAGTCTGAATTTCACACACACACACACACACACACACACACACACACACACACACACACAACACACACACAAATGCGCACAGTTGTCCTCTAGTGTGGCCTTGAATCAAATCACACACAGTTATCGTCTGTTGTTGATTCTACGTCGTAAAGCTCGAACAAAGTGGTGCACAATTGTCCTCTGGTGTGTAGCCTCGAAGTGGAGCAGAGTTGTGACCTTTGGTGTAGCACTGAATAAAGCTGTGCATTGTCGCTGTCTTTTGTGCACCTTTGCAGCAAGCGGTGTACAGCTGTCCTGTGGTGTGACCGTAAATAAAGCTGTGCCTTCCGTTCTTCAATCCGCAATAGACCACTGGCATGTGGCAGCGATTACTGGACACTGGGTCATCCCATACAGCTCTGCAACAAACAAATCTCGGTGTCAAGTGTCATGAAGACATCACATAAGCCCTTCTAAGCAAACTGTGAAAGCAATGTTACAGACGGGCTTTCACTAATTAATTAGTTAGTGTTTATAGGGTCCACAAAAACTAAGGGAAAAAAATGTTTGTGTAATATTAACGCAAGTAATGATCAGTCTTTGATCTTTTATACAATTACAGACAAACCAACCGACATCAACAAAGCCTCCAATCAAGCTCATACACACCTGCAGAGAAAGCAAACCCTATGCAGTGTAGAACTCTTTTTGGATCATGAAAACTGAATCCCGAGTTTTAAAGTCTTTCATACTGATGCTTTAGGCTACTAAAAAGCTACAGGAGATGTAGTTGGCGAAGGTGCCAGGTCCTATATTAGTTCAAGTTGATTAAATCCCGTTCCTATCCTCGCAGTTCATTGTTCAGTCAAACCTCCATTTACAATTAACGGAAGTGAAGTGATAAAGGCCATGCCTTTGATATGAAAACCGAGCAGAAATGGAGGATTTCAGAATGTATGATTCAAGATGATAGAACGGACAACAACACTGGTCATTTAAGATGGTTCACCAGTTTGCTTTTGTGTTTACCCACAGGCGTTTAAGTTTCTCTCTTCCATATTAAAAGTGTGTGGGCAATGATCTGTTCTCTGTAGTATGGCAGGTATGGATGCACGCGGATCTGAAGTTTCCCTTCACTCTGACAAAGGAGGTCCCCATCAAACGTCAACAGGTGCTTGTCCAATTTGCACAGAACTAAACAGAGCAATTTTCGATCAAAATATTTTAAATAACCATTTAGTTTTTCTTTTTTTTGACTGCGTTAGGTCACCCCCCCCCCCCCCCGCACCAGTCACGCACGTGCGCGCGCACACACACACCCACCCACGAGTACATACACATGTACTTGTCTAACCTGCAGATCTGTATGGGATTCTCTTGTGTTGCGCTGCTGTGCGCCTCTCTTGTGGGCTGTCCTGGCTGTACCCAGTGGTGGCCAAAACCCTGGGAATCATCTGGTTTTCTGGTGGTGGTCGTCCCTGTCGCGTGTCCACCATGCTCCTCGTGCTGGCCTCTCCCCTGGGATGCCACCTAGCTTCTGGTGGTGGTCTCCTCCATCAGCTGATTCTTCTCATCGTGTCCTATCCCCTGGGATGCGACGTGGTCTCTGATGGTGATCTCTTGTCCTTCCAGAAGCCTGTCCTCTCCGTTCCTAGTGGTGGCCTCTCCTCTGGACTGTCACCTGGTTGCTGGTGGTGGTCAACCTCGTAGCCGTCATCCTTGTTCCCTGTCCAAAATCAAACACCTCACATGAAGTCTTTTTCGCTGCCCCTTCCATCACTCAAACCACCCTAAAACGTGTCATGGTTTTATGACATTTATAGACGCGCGAACGTAATACTGTATATACTTTCCCTTTACGAATAAAACCTATCTAATGCAACCAAATGATCAGAATGGAATCCATGAACAAAGGAGCAGGGGCATTTTCTAAAAGAATTCCCTTATTTGTTTAAGGCTTGTTGTTTTTCCATTTTTTTCCCGAATGATCTGGTCGCTGATGTTTGGGGATCCGGGGGGGGGGGGGGGGGGGGGGGGTGCGAGGGATATGGATGTGTGCAAATGTCGAATGTCCTTTCACCTCTACGAACGACTCGGAAACATCGCCCTTCAAATGACGTCCCAATGACCAACCACCATGACCTTACCACCATGGGGGGGGGGGGGGGGGGGGGGCTTGCAGGCCCGGAGGTCACGGGTTCAAGAACTACCAGAAGCGATACTTTTCTCCCTGGATGGTGTCTGTCCACACTGCAGTGAGCCGTATACTGCGACAGGCTAGACGAACAAGTCGAGTTTCATCCACTTAAACGGTCATACGCAAAACTCGGCCAAGATACTTGGATGCTAACGACCTGGGGCTGGGCCGTTTGGGGGCGGGCCGGACGGATGGCACTCGCTGGAGCACGGTTCTCGGTACCATAACGCCAGGTGATGTTGCCTGCAAAATGCTGATCATTGACAGGGATTCTCTTTCGTGCCTCCCTTTTAGGTACGTAGATCTTCCATCAGGTCTAATCGAATGCCATAGACTTTTTTCGCTAAAAACACCTGTCCGGATATTTACCAAACCAAAGTATGATGCAATTTGACAGGTGAAGGAAGGGGGTGGGGGAGGAGGAGTGGGGCTTGTTCTTGTTCGCAAGGATTCCATTTATTCCTTGGTATAATTACTTTTGTTTTCTACAGGAAATGTCTATGTGAAGAGTTCATGATGTGATCATTTCAGATTTTAGGCATGTATTGATGTTTTGAAATGAGAAAAAAAATCGAGTCTTTGAAGGTGTTTTTGTTAAGGTCCTTTCTGAAACTGCGCGCAAATGGCCTTCTCTTTCCTCCTCTTTTCTTCTTTTCGTTTTCTGATTTGAGAGTGGTGTCTGTGTATTTGTGAGAGAGAGAGAGAGAGAGAGAGAGAGAGAGAGAGAGAGAGAGAGAGAGAGAGAGAGCGAGAGAAGAAAGAAACAGAGCGATTATTTGTGTGCGTGTATATGTATACGTGCGTGCGTGCGTGCGTGTGTGTGCGCGTGCGTGTGCACGCGCGCGTGCGTTTGTCTTGTGCGCGCTGCGCGTGTAAGTGAACATGCGTGCATGCATGCGTATGTGCATAATCATATTCATTTTACGATTTGACATATTTCACCTACTGTTTGTGTATGTGTCCACGCGCGTGCACCGAGTTCACGTCCACGTCTGAGGTGGAGGCGAGAAATGTGGCTGGAAGAGTGGATAGTGCTGTATTAGCTTTCGTCATTATCCACAGGGAAAAGTAATCAAAACTACTGGTCATGTCGTAAACTGTGCAAGTGATTTAAAAGAACGTTCATTAATCTGTGACAAGGAATCGATGTGACCAGCTCATTACCAACTTTGCCAACTCACTGAAAAATAAAGCACGAAAATTAATGCCCTGATGGGTACATACGCCCACTGTACCACCATTTCATATATCGATCTATCTATATATTATACATTATATTCGTGTCCTATTTACTTCATCTGAGAATGTAGTTGTCCGGAGTTAACCTTTTTGGGTTTACTGGCCGTGTTGGTGTGGTACCTTTTTTTAGTCGGTTATTCAATGGTCTTCTAGAACACCGGTTCTGCCACACAAAAACACTAGGCTCAGTTCACATCTTGACAAACAAGAGTCATGAAACACCAATTTCTGTAAAGTACACATTCACGCTTGAAACGATACGCGAAATCCTTATAAAGAAGAAGACACAATACAAGAGTAAGAATACACTAAGTCAGAGAGAAAAAACCTGGGGAAGAAGACCTTCAGCGCTGAGGAACAGACTACAAACTGTGAACGAGGAGTTTTTTTTCACTGTGAAAGGATCGACATGTTCGCTCTGATCACCACGTCAGGCTTTCTGAGGAAGAAGAGATGCTCACATCAGGAGGTACCAGGTGATCACAAGGAAATCTTTCAGGAACAGGATCAAAGACTTCCTCACCAGCTGTGCAGCTCAGCCCGAAGGATCTGAAAACATGCGTCCACGTTCCAGACCTCCCGAGGCATCAGATATGCTACATCACTGGAGGGAATATTTGTTGCCTTTCCTGAACCATTCCCTCTGGTACCGCCTGTTCTGCACCTTTCTTCAACAGAAAACTTGCATAGGAAACCAGAGCTGCCATGTTGACCATATGAAGGACCCTTCATCCTGGAAAGAAAGACTAAGGGGTAAAAGACCTCTCTAAACCCTGGGAAAGACAATATACTAAACCATGGAGGAAATGCACCAAATCGGAGAAAAATTTGAGTGAAGAATACTCCAAACCCTGGGAAGTAGACTTAGACTCTACAGCAGAAGACGACCCTCAACACGGGGGGTAAAAAACAAAAGGCATTTCATCGTGGGAAAGAAGATACTAAGCTCTGGTAAAACGACATTAAACATTCTAAATGAAGAAGATGCTAAACCATGGCAAGAAAAGGTTAAGTTCTCTGAATAGAGAAGACGCTATGCCCTGGAAGAGAAGGTACTAAACATGGGGAAAAAACATTTGTAAAATAAGAAGGTACTGAACACCAGGTAAGAAGACGCTGAAACTCGTCAAAGGAGAATACACAGTTTGAGCCATTAGAAGACAATCCTGTGGAAGCAGAACAAAACCCTTTGACAAAAGGTACTCAACCCTGACGGTGTCAGTCAATCCCTTTCAACGGGTACAAAATCATATTAAAAAAAAAAATACTGAGCCCTAGTGATAATGTGAAAGGAATACAGGGAGAGGATACAGAAAAAGACAGAGAAGAAGATAAAGTAGACAAAAATACTGCCCTGGTAAAAAAAAGCTTCTTGATGATGGCATCCGTCCACCTCGAGAGTCAATGGTGCTGCGCTGTGGATCAGTCAGTTGTGGAGCTGCAGCGCCTGCTGTGGCTGAAGAATCCGATCCCTAGCGGCAGACTCTGTAGCTGTTGCTGCAGGTGAAGTCTCGGGCATGAGTGTCTGGGTTCCGACGCAATTCCTAGCCATTTGCGGTGCCTCCGTTCTTCCCACTGGGCCTCTCTCCTCTGCTCTGCATGTCTGATGCCGGCCTTGATCGTGGACCGCCAGCTGACCCTGTCTGAAGCTGCTGTCTCCAGGCTTCCTGGGTCGAGGCTGCTTGCCCTCAGGTCATGCTAGCATACGTCCTTGTGGCGTGAGTGGGCCGTCCTGTGGGTCTGGAGCCTGTAGTCAGCTCGCCATACAGCATGTCCTTTGGGATGCGACCGTCATCCATGAGGCTGATGTGGCCAAGTCAGCGCAGGCGTCTCTGTGTCAGCATGGCGAACATGCTAGGCGTCCCTGCCTGGGCCAGGACGTCTTTGTTGGTGATGCGGTCCTGCCAAGTGATACCCAGGAGTCTTTCGAGGCAGCGCTAGTGGAAGGCGTTCGGTCTGCGTTCTTGTCTCGAACGCTGGGTCCATGCTTCACTTCTGTAGAGAAGACTGCTCAGCACGCTGGGTTGGCACACTTTCATCTCTTTGTCCCAGATTTTCTTCGCTGGACGGGCCATCGCTGTTGCTGCCTTGCCGATGCGTACGTTCAGTTCGGCGTCCAGAGAAAGGTTGCTGGAGATGGAGGCCCAGGAAAGTGAAGTCGTCGGCCACTTCGTGGGTGTGATCGCCGATAGAGATGCGGGGAGCGCTGATGACGTCTTCTTTTCTTGATTTCTTCAAGCTGATAGTATTGCCGAAACTCGGGTGCTGGCATCAGCGAAGCGGGTGAAGAGCCGTTGTAGCGCTTCGTCGGTGTGGGCTGCGAGGGCGGCGGCGTCTGCGAAGAGCATCTCCCTGACGAAGTCTTTCCCTAAAAAAGCTGCATGCCCCAAATTCACGTGAGCTGGTCTCCGTTGTCTGTGATCTGATGTCAGTTTCCTGTCCTGATGACACAAAAAAAAATGGACACTCTGAACATGAAGGGTACATGAAGGATGGCTATGTGATTATTTTAGTATTCAGGCATATATTGATGTATTTTGAAATAAGGCACAAAAAAAAAATCGAGTCGATTTTTTTTTTTTTTTGGGGGGGGTGTGTGTGTGTCAAAGTCCTTTCTGAAACAGCGCGCCAATGACCTCTTTCCTTCTCTTGTCTTCTCCCGTTCATTGTCTTCTGTGTTAATATTAGCTGTAATGATAGAAGACGAAACATACAGGGAGTTAAGATAAAGTGGCACAAAACAATAACAGTTTGCAGGCGATTCACAGGTAGTGACCACTCGTGATGTGACTTCATTTAAAAGGTCAATGTTGTTCCTAGGCAGAATAAAAGTTTAAGTTCCTGTGTAAATTGTGATAAAACGAGCACTCTGGCGAGCAAAGGATGAAAGCATCACACGTGATATTCGGCCCGAGAGTACAAACGGTATGGAATCTGCCCAAATGCAGAACTCTGGTGCTTTACTCAAGATCTTATATCATTGTGTGACAGCTGTAACTACACTAACCATTTCGCAGAAGCTACAGCGCTGCATGAAATCTGGTCTCAAAGACGCACGAATAAGTGTAGACAGTGGCTGTTCTGAAATTCCTTATCCTGTCTAAATCAATACACCTTTGAATTTTACTGCCAGATCCTTCTGACATTGTATTGAAAACTCTCGAAAGTACCTGTTCAGTTTCTTAAAAACGGCGCACATGACAAGAGCGACAGGAAAAACGGACCAAAGATGTATAAGCAAAGTACCTTGAACTTATTTGGTAACTGAAAATATGTTTATGCTCTAAAGCTTTAATTAATCACATAACATAAATCAACAAATCAAAATGATTCACATTGCAACGGAAACACCTCTTTTTCTTCCTTCAGGTGAACACCTTCAGCATGTCAAAATCTATTTCACACATAAGGGGGCGAAAAAGGAGGCTAAATAAAAGAAGCGAATAAAAATCCTTTTGTGAAATACAAGGTCAGAATGTAATGGATAAACGTACGCAACAAACAAGCCCAATATCAACCCGTTTTAGTCCTTATCCATTCAGAGCTATTCAATTATTTTGCCATTCTGTAACGCAAAATGTCAATCTGTTGTCTTCTACATTAAAAGCTATAAACCATTTTGCTATTCCTTCACGCCAAAAAAGTCATTGCGAGCTACTCAGTACGTTTTATAATAAAAAACAAAAACTGAAGCTGAAACATTGTATATTAACTTCAAAAGAACAGAGGAGAAAGGGATATACCTTCTTAAGAATTAATGAAAGAAAATGGTATATTTTCTCTCGGAGAATTCGTACTAATAAGCTCTCACACTTTGCTATATCATATCACAAACAGCTGAGATTCCTCAATTAGACGAAGTGCAAAAAATGCATAAAAGTGGCAGTTAACGAAGGTATAATTAACGCTCCATAGATATTGTAAACGTGAATAAAGGAGAGGAAGGGTATAATGGATCGTTCACAGTGGACACTGATTGAAGAAAAATGAACTTACACATTTCAAGGGAACATTTCTTTCACATGCTTCAGATGTAAGATTAAATTTGAAATGGCTACAGGTCAGAATGATAATTACTACTAATATTGTTCTTCATGCAGTGGATTTAACAAACATCACGCGTTGTTCACCATGTGATGGAGTCAGGGACTCCCGCGTGCGTGCGTGCGTGCGTGTGCGTGCGTATGTGTGTGTGTGTGTGCGCGCGTGTGTGTGCGTGCGTGTGCGCGTAACTGCAGATGTGCACATGTTTTGGAAATCTTTTGAACATTTCCTCAATGAACAGCATTTCACGTGGTTTGATAAATATTTGGTGTAGATGGATATTTAGAAAATTATTCTACTCTCGACTTTATCGCATCGTCAAAACAACGTGTAAACTTAACCGAGCTCTCTTCAAACAGTGCTAATTCTTTTCAGAGACGGGTAACGTATCAGGTATAAGATTAAATTTTTATCAACTTGATTTCGGTAATACCTAGAATGTATATAAAGGCTTCATTTCTCATCAGCATCGCCAGTGCTTTTTACAGACGTCTTTTTGTGCCTCGATGTGCTTCTGTATTTGCATCGATAGTTTCCAACAGGTCATGATAACATTGGTCTTAATTTAATGAGTTTTTTCCCTGTGATGTGTTCTTGTTTTGTCTTAGAGTTTCCAGCAGGTCATGATAATATTGATTCTTGTGCGCGTTTTTTTTCCTTGATGTGCTCGTTTTTATTTTGACAGTTTCCAGCAGGTCATGATAATAGTATTGGTCTTAATTCAGTGATTTGAAGGGAAGGAAGAAAAATATGTAATTAAAAAAAAATCTGTCCGGCAATCTCTACATATAAAAACATGGACATTGAAATAGTACGTGTGTGCCTGCAGGTGCGATTGAAGCGTAATATGCAAGTGTGTGTGTGGTGTGTGTGTGTGTGTGTGTGTGTGTGTGTGTGTGTGTGTGTGTGTGCGCGTGCGTGTGCGTGTGCGTGTGCGCGCGCGCTTCAGTTCATGTCCAGATCTGAGGTGCAGGCGAGAGTTGTGGCTAGGACAGTGGATGGTGTGCTTTAAGAGTTCCTCATTATCCATAGGGAAAAGTAATCAAACTACGGATCATGTCGTAAACTGTGCTTTCAGTGATTATCTGCCAAGTATGTACACTGATCTAATGACAGGGAATCGACGCGACCAGCTCATTCACCAACTCTGCCAACTCCCTGAAGAAATAAAAACACGAAAATTAATGTCCTGATAGGTACAAACGCCCACTTTACCGCCGTTTTTCCTGTAAAATAGGGTTCTTGCAACTGACGTTTGATGTATTGATCTACCTATCTCTATCTCTGCATAGATTCTTGTCCTACGTATTTCATCTAAATGAGAATGTAAGTGTCCTAAGCGAACCTCTTTGGGTTTACTGGCCCAGTAGCAGGGGTGGTACCTTTTGTCTGGTCTGCAGTTCAATGGTATTCTGGCACACCGACACTGCTTCTTGATGTGTGGTCACCATTTTCGATCCTGCCGCAAAAAAGGAGAAAAAAAATGAAAAAAAATAACTAGGCCCAGTTCACATCTTGACAAAAGGACGAGTCATTAAACACCAGTTCCTTCAGAGTACACATCACTAAAACGATGCACGAAATCCTGACAAAAGAAGAATGCACAAAATCCAGAGTAAGACGTCACTTCAATCCGAGAGAAAATCCTGGGGAAAGACCTTCAGCTCTAAGGCACAGACATTACGCCCTGTGAACGGGGACATGTTTTTCCATGAAAGGATCTACATGTTGACTCTGAGCACCACGTCAGGCTGCATGTGTAGACATCAACCTGTCAGTCCAATTTAACAGGACAGTAGTGAGCACAGCTGAGAGAGAGAGAGAGAGAGAGAGAGAGAGAGAGAGAGAGAGAGAGAGAGAGCGTGCGTGTCTGTGTGGGTTTGTGTGTGTTTTTGTGCGTGCGTGCGTGCATGCATGCATGCGTAGGCGCTTTTGTTTGTTTACATAACCTTAACATCGATTGGCAATACTGTTACCCTAACAGGTGGGCGGAACACGTGTGGATCTTACACTGCCTCTCAGACCTCCATAAAAGCTGCCGCCATTTAACTTCAAAAGCTGTGGATTTAATTTGTGCATTACAGAACTGCCGCCTCACTTTTCATTTAAATTATGACCATTGGGTTAACCTTTGATTCTATTTTATTTGATATCTCATATACCCATGCACGCGCACACACACGTCTCACCTGCACCTCCGAAAGGGATTATTTGGTGTTGTCAGTCCTGCCTCGGGTGGCGGTCGCCCTGTTAGCTGTCCCTCTGGTTCCTTCTGGTCTCCCTGTCAGCAGTCCTCTGTTCCTGGTGGTGGTCTCCCCCATCGGCTGTCCACGTTCCTGGTGGTGGTCTCCCCCATCGGCTGTCCACGTTCCTGGTGCTGGTCTCCCCTCGTCGGCTCTCCACGTTCCTGGTGATGGTCTCCTCCATCGGCTGTGTCCACGTTCCTGGTGCTGGTCTCCCCCATCGGCTGTCCACGTTCCTGGTGATGGTCTCCCCCATCGGCTGTCCACGTTCCTGGTGATGGTCTCCCTCGTCGGCTCTCCACGTTCCTGGTGATGGTCTCCCTCGTCGGCTGTCCACGTTCCTGGTGATGGTCTCCTCCATCGGCTGTCCACGTTCCTGGTGGTGGTCTCCCCCGTCGGCTCTCCACGTTCCTGGTGATGGTCTCCCTCGTCGGCTGTCCACGTTCCTGGTGATGGTCTCCTCCATCGGCTGTCCACGTTCCTGGTGCTGGTTTCCTCCTCGGCTGTCCACGTTCCTGGTGCTGGTCTCCTCCATCAGCTGTCCACGTTCCTGGTGCTGGTCTCCTCCATCGGCTGTCCACGTTCCTGGTGATGGTCTCTCCTCCGTCGGCTGTCCACGTTCCTGGTGATAATCTCCCCCGTCGGCTGTCCACGTTCCTGGTGATGGTCTCCCCCGTCGGCTGTCCACGTTCCTGGTGATGGTCTCCCCCGTCGGCTGTCCACGTTCCTGGTGATGGTCTCCCCCGTCGGCTGTCCACGTTCCTGGTGATGGTCTCCCCCGTCGGCTGTCCTCGTTCCTGGTGATGGTCTCCCCCGTCGGCTGTCCTCGTTCCTGGTGATGGTCTCCCTCGTCGGCTGTCCTCCCTGCTCCAGGCTGTGGCCTATTTCCTGGGACTGCGTCTCGTGTCTACGGGTGATCGCTCCTCGTTCCCTGTCTGAAATGAAACCCTTCAATTTTTCTAAATCACATTTCACTATCAAAGCAGTTTCTACCACACACCGTTTTCATCAGTAGGCAAAAACGACGGGAGACATTACTTCCGTTTAAGAGTAAAAAAAAAAACCAGTCGAAAGATGAAATGCTCAGAATGAAGTCTATGATGCAACACGAGGAATATACGATTTTTACCAACAATTTCTTGGCGTTGGATTGCTCAAGGCCTTTCCATTTATCAACTTCTTTCTTCAGAATGTCTTTAAGACAGAGATTTGGATATGCACAGATGTCGAATATCCCTTCGCCTCTATTAACGGCGTTTTAAGTAGTCGCCCTCAGACTGATGTCACCAAGTCTGATGCAAGTGACCAGCCGGCCTGGTATGATGGTTGTTATTGCTAACTGCAGGCCGCAACATCACTTTCTACCTATAGCTAAATCTGCAGTAAAAGCAGTGCATCGATAGCAAAACACCACAAGCTCAATTATCAACGTCTCAAGCGCACACATCGTTACATCAATTTACGCCAATACTTGTCATTTTTTTTCCCTGCGTCAGCTGATTTCACGTGCTCATTGCTCACTCGTCCTGCCGATCTCCATCTCCCGTGACCTGTCGGGTTATGAGCGCCCCCTGGCCAACTTTAAAGTGGCACTATGAATTCTGTCCCCTTCATTTCGTCATTCATTTCAATAATGTCATTTCTTTTTTTGCCTTTGATTAACAAGTGATTTTTGTCAGTACATGAATTTGGATTCATTTTTTCGCTCAGTTCCATGTAAGTCTTAAATGCAAGAAAAAGTAGCATCATCCGATGTTTTTAGCAGTGCGATATCACCCAATTACAACTTTTTATGTACGTCACGCATGACAAATGTCAATGTATTTAGTTTGCGTATTACGGAGCTGTTTAGTAGTGGTCAAAACACATGCATTGACAAACACCTTCATTAGCTAAAAGAGAACATCCGTTTACCTGTTTCACACTGCATCTTCGTTTCGGGTTCTCTTGTGCTGTCGTTTTGTTCATAGCAGCGGCATCTCACCTTCAGTTGTCCCAGGAACTTTGTCTCCCCTGATGCTGTTTTTAGCGCCGTCGATCCCCACGTTCCTGTCGGAAACATGAAAACAATAATGTTAAACAGTCGGTGACAAAGGCTAAGGTTTGTTTGGTGAAGTACAACAAATGTCTTTCGATCCAAGTCATACTCAGGATTGATAAAGGGCGTCTCAATTCTTGGAATTAACACAAATGAATACATACAATGAGTGTATGTCCTAAAACTTTCAGGCACTGAAACGGAGACTGGGATCCAAACATGGCTTTCCTAACTCGGCTGCCATGGTACCAAATCATACCCAAGACTGTCACAATTCGATGATTCATACTGAATTATTTACACTGACTCTGAGCGTTTGTACGATGTAACTGCGTATGTGACGGTGAATATGCACGGTCTTTAGTAGTTTTTTTTTGTTTTGTTTTTAACCAGCCAAGCCAACTAAAACCCCCTACTGCCCAGAAAAACGCTGAATAACCCATTGAAAGTTCACTGCCTGAACTAATATCATACCTTGCCCTCCCCGGTTGTTTGACTCGACCATGTGATGCAACGGTCCTTTGGTAGCCTGGCACCGCTCCCGGTAGAGTGCTCGTCCCCTTCGATCCGACCCCAATCGGGAAACGAACTCTGATCAAATCATGACAAAAAACAGTCATCAAACCCTGAGGAAGAAAACGCTCATGCCTGTCACTTACAATCATAGGAAATGATGCAGTAAATCCTTATTTTCCATATACACAAAAACACTAAACCCTACGACAGAAGGACATTAATCCTTATGATGGACAGACACAATGCTCTATGACAGAATATTAATCCCTATGAAAAGGTTGGACACTAAACACTATGACAGAAGGACATTAATCCCTCTAAATGTATTGACACTAAACCCTATGACAGAACATTATTCCCTATGAAGGGATAGACACTAAACCCTATGACATGTCATTATTCTCTATGAAGGGATAGACACTAACCCATATGACAAGACATTCTCTATGAAAAGAGACCCTAACCCTATTACAGAAGGACATCATTCTCTATGAAGGATAGACACTAAATCCTATGACATGATATCATTCTCTATGAAAAGATAAAGACACTAATCCCTAACACTGAAGGATATCAATCGCTATGAAGGGATAATCACTAAACCTATGAAAGGACATTAATCTCTATGAAGGGGCACACTAAACCGTAAGACAGGACATTATTCTCTATGAAAGGACACACTAAACCCTACGACAGACATTGATCGCTATGAACTCGCAATATGACTCTGGACAGTCCATGGTTGACTCTTGCACCATGCCGTGGTTCTGGGGAGAAGCGATACTCACATCAGGAGGTACCAGGTGCGCACAAGGAAAATCTTTCAGGAGCAGGATCAATGACTTTCCCCCGCAGCTCAGCCGCAAAGGATCGGAAGACATGCGTCCATGTTCAGATCTCCCAGTCATCAGCCTCATCCAGCTACACCACTGGATTCATCATTTTGATACCCTCCTGAACCATCCCCTCCGGTACCGCCTGTTCTGTACCCTTTCTCCAACAGAAAACTGGCACGGGAAACCAGAGCTGCCATGTTGGTCATAGGAAAGGGCACCCAATCTGGTAACGAACAAGACTCAATTCCTGGAGAAAAAAAAAACGTGGAAAGAAGCCAGCTACTGAGCAAACTGAAGCAGAGAAGACACTTAAACATGTGAATGAGTTAGACAAGTTAGACTCGAGCGAAAGAACACGACTCTAATGCACAGAAAAGAAGACGCTAAACCCTGAAAATATACAAGACTTCAGCAAATAGTCGAATCTTGTGAATGAAAGACACTAAACCCTGGGGAAAAAATGCTAAACTCTACGCATGAAGAAGACGCTAAACCCAGGGAAGGAAACGCTAAGTTTTGAATGAAGACGCTAAACGCTGGGAAGAAAACGCTAAACTCTGGCGAATGAAGTCACTTTACCCTGGAAAAGCTAAAAAGTTTGAATGAAGAAGAGACGCTTAACTCTCAGGCAAAGAAAGCCCTCTGTCCTTGGGAAAGAAGACACACCTTGGAATATACAAGACAATAAAGGAGAAATACACACCGAGAA
>JADBJO010023816.1:5000-22500 GCA_016801955.1 Conus betulinus | reverse complement strand
CATATGTCACGGAATCAAGAATAACACATGACACTCCGTTTCATCTTCCAAGGAAGGTACTAACCAAGACAATAATTATACTCTGTCTCATGAAAATAAAGACTCAAACGTAACACTTAGCGACTCAAGATGGTCTTAACAAAGTTAAGGGACAATATTCTATGTGTCATGGGGTATCCAAGCGCACGCACACACGCACACGCGCGCGCGCGCACACACACGCACGCACGCACGCACGCACGCGCACACACACACACACACACACACACACACACACACACACACACACACACACACACACGCGCGCGCGCGCGCGCGCGCGCGCGCACGCGCACGCGCGCGCGCACGCACACACTCACACTCACACACGCACACACAAACACACAAAAAACAACAACAACAAAACTGTGACGGTTTTTTCATCTTCCGAAGTCGGTGCTAGCGAGTAAGATATTAATATACCATGGGAAAAAAAAAAAAAGAATAACATCATCGACATCATCAACAACAACAACAAGCATGACGTTTTGTTTCATTACCAAGGTGGATACTTAAAACTTGAAGACAGTCTTCAACGTCTCATAAAATACAATAACTGCAACAAACGGTAACAAGACGCTTCGTTTGACCTGCCTACGAAGACAGGACTACTACCACAAATAACTCCACCTCTGAACATTCCTCTCCCACGGTACACTGACAACACCCTGGTAGGAAAATGTGTAAAGGGGGGGGGGGGGGGGGGGGGGGGGATATCAGAAAGGACGGGGAAAGAGGGAAGTGGGGGGGGGGGGGTGGGGGGGGGGGGGGGGGGGGGGGGCGGGCGACAGGGAGAATTCGACATAAAGCAGAAACAGAAATGCGTATTGTTTCCAAAAAAAAAAGCTCTGGCGCGCAAGAAAAAAAAATCAGTGCCAGCGACAGCCACTTGTGAGAGACGCTGTGACAAGTTTCTTCAAGGTCGGGGAGGGGTGGTGGAGGGGAGGGGAGGGGAGGGGGGGGAAGGAGAGCCGATGCTTGGCTGAAAAGGGCAGCAGCAGTGTTTAAAGATGTATTGACAGCTACACAGTGAATGGAGTGCGGGTGAGTTATAGGAATTAAGAACGAAGAAACCTACGTGGGAGTTTATGGCGGCGTATTACAGTAAGTAACTTAAGATTTGTTCCACGACTGGGCGACTTCCAACCAAACGCATCACTGTTTGGCATGATCAAAGATGAAAGGGGGTGCTGGAGTAGGGGTGGGGGTGGAGGGATAGGGGTGGAGGATGGGGTACAGGAAGTTCAGCTCGTGGGGAAGGGGGGGGGGGGAGGGGGAAAAGAAGGGGAGGAGAGAAAGGCGGGAACGCGCGGGCTGGAAAGGAGTCCACTGTCCAGGCTTGTACAGCACAGATTGTACGTAGTGTTTAAGCACTTCATTAGGCTCGTGATCCTCGGTGGGTGCATGTACAATCTCTTTCTCTCTCTCTCTCTCTCTCTCTCTCTCTCTCTCTCTCTCTCTCTCTCTCTCGTATTGATGGTCTCAAATGCACTGACCTCAAGACTGAAACCTCCTGGGCAAACTGAAACACACTGTGCAACCACGCCTTTGTTTTTTCCTTCTTTTTTTCATTCTTTCTTTCTTTCGTTTTTTTTATTAAAGCGAGACAGGACTCAGGTCCCATCAACTGGATGCTTTTCAGGACAATGCAGTCATTGCACAAAGATTTCCAACTGCATAAGTCCAGTGAAAACATCAAAGGAAGATGCATAAAATAGTCCGACAAATAAACACATCAATATTCTTCCCATTTCTTCCACAGTGAAAATATCAAAGGAACATGCGTAAAATAGTCCGACAAATAAACAAATCAATATCCTTTCCATTTCTTTTACAGTGAAAATACCAAAGGAACATGCGTAAAACAGTCCGACAAATAAACGAATCAATATCCTTCCCATTTCTTCTACAGTGAAACAATCAAGGAACATGGATAAAATAGTCCAACAAATAAACAAATCAATATCCTTCCCACTTCTTTCATCCTGAAGCGACCAGGTGCTCTTTGTACTTGCAGCGAGTGTAAAATAAATCAGTAAAAACTGACGAAGAAGAAGGAGAAGAAGAAGAAGAAAATAAAAGATTTCGCAAATGTGACAAAATACGCTGACAGTTAGCAGAAATCGGTCGACTGTGAGGCCAAAAAATTGGACTTAAAACATGTAGACATTCTGTATTATAAGTGAGAGCAAACTGACAAGGTACACATTTAAAAAAGGTCTGGATATTTTGTCTTCTGAGTAAAGTAAATTAAAGGGATGCATGTTTTCCAAAAGGTCCAGACGGTCTATAAACTGCCTATAAACAACCGACGGTGATTTTCAATTCAGCGGTATACATAAAACAAACGAACAAACAAACAAGACCTTCTGAGGAAAGCAAATTGATGGTGCATATGGTTTCCAAGAATCAAAACATTTTTGATTCATAGTAAAACATTCTTTATTCGGAGTGAAATAAAACTGACACGACTTTTCAGTGCAGAAGCACGTAGATTCAACAGACCCATACATGCTATATTCTGAATGAAACAACTTCAGAAAGACTGTCAATACCAAAGTACGTATTATTTTTCAAGAACTCCCGACACTCAACATTCTAATTTAAGCAAACTCACGCGATATCCATTTTCAACAACAACAACAAAAAAAAAAAAAAAAACCCCAACCCAAAAAAAACGTGAATTCACCTAAGACCACAATTTGTACTGTGATCGGCGAAATAACGACTGTTTGTACGTCCTTTTTTTTTTTTTTTTTTTTTACTCATTGTTCTCAGTGTTATTTCACCTGCATTTATAGAAGACTAACAGGTCGAAACGCGTCGTGTCCGTTTTGTGATTTGTTTATTCCATTCGTTTCCCGGCCCGGTCATTCTGCTTTTGCTCTTATGCTTCTTCAATGGCCCGCCTGTGGTCAGCCTGTTTTGAAACCGAAGGGAAGAAATTCCAGTGACTGATGCTGACCAAAATGACATGGGAGACAACTGGACGTAGCGCCAACAGGCGAGCTCTGCAGTCAGCTCTACCCAGGTAGACATCCCTTATGTAAACGAGAGGGGGGTGGAGGGTTGTAAAGCGCTTAGAGCTTGGTCTTCCACCGACGACAGACGTTATGTAGGTGCGCTATTAATCTAACGATAATCTTAACAAAAAAAACAATTCAATGGGTTTAGATCTTCTGTGCTCTGAGTGAACCTCAGAGATGTACACTTACTAAAGAACTATTTATTCTGTATTCCGAGTGAAGCCAGTAAATACAGCCTTTTAATGGAAAGGTACATACAGTTTCAAAAGGTCCGGGCATTCTGCAGTCTCATTGACCATCGAATGCCGTGGGTGGATGGAAGTGACACTAGTATTCGCACAGATTCCTGAACTATCTGACAGAGATTGTGTTCCGTCCAAGGAAAACAAAAAGCAAATACGCATCCTCCAGACAGCCAGTTTAGATGGGGGTGAATCGTAAAACATAATTGATCTATGCGCGAAATCTTATGATTCCATCACAATTATCAGATTCTTAAGCTGGCTCCGTGGTGTGTGTGTGTGTGTGTGTGTGTGTGTGCGTTGTGTGTGTGTGTGTGTGTGTGTGTGTGTGTGTGTGGGTGTGTGTGTGTGTGTGTGTGTGTGTGTGTGCGTGCATGTGCTTGAGCGCGCGCGCGCATGTGGATATGGAACGTGGGTGCGAGTGAGTGCATACGTGACTTCTTCACACTGTAAACAGTCTTTGGAACTCAAACTCGCATGCAAAACCTTATGTATCATGTTCTTTCTCTTCTTCAGACTGTTCACATGCAAAATCTTGTGTAACAACATGCAATGGTTCTGCTCAGTGTTCGTTTTTTTTCAACGTTCTTTTTTTTTTTTTTTTTTTTTTCGTTTGTTTGTCAATCTGTTGAAAATAATTTTTGGCAGTAAATCTGGTAGGCTTCTATACCACCACAAACAAATACCAAATAATACAAATTTAAGATCCCCAAAAGGATACATTAGAATCAAAATTGAAAAATAACGGAGACACACCGACACACAAAAACAAGAGCATGCAACTCCAAATCAATACAACAGTGCAGACAATATTCGCCGAAATATGCAAATACGCACATGGTACCTCTGCGTCCTTCACTGATAGTGAATGGCTATATTTGAGATCCTGTCTCGCAGAGATACACACACCTACCTGCGCAACTTTTAACAGGAAACAGGCATACCAGCTTTACGACTTCGGGAGTCTGATGCCAGGCAGCTTCTTATGCCACAGATATACGTGACTGGCACCATGCTGAGGGGGGCAATGGCTCCAGTCCACAATGTTGCCACGCATAACCATGTCAGCGTCGATGCAACTTCTAAATGAAGCAGGCCCAGCATAAAACTCACAGAACCGCTACTTTCTTTTGCCTCTGCTCAGTAAAAACCATGGTCGATTCACGAAATAAATCCTTCTTCTGGTTAATATTGTGGATGATAAAATGGTGTCATCGAGCGGCTAATAAAAACAACATGGACATGACATGGTAACATCAGGAGCCAAAGCTTTTTCCTGTCTGCGCAGTAAGTTGACGGTGTAATAAATTGAAAAACCACTCTGACGAGGACTGTCCCTGGCAAACACCGGACAAGAACGTGGAATATACTGCCCAAGTCCTGAAGCTTCACTTTACCGTAACCAAGCAAGAAGAAAAAAAAAAAAAAAAAAAAAGAAAAGAAAGGGGGGGACAGCATGGGTTCACAATAAAATGACTCCAAATACTATACCTTCAGATCAGTTCAGTTCAATGGTTATTTTATAGCCTGTTCATCATTTATGGTATTCGACTATATTAACGGGCAACACAGATCACAGAGAATATCAGACCTACTGTCTGGTCATTTTTCTCTCACATCTCTCCTTCATATATTAGAATCCAGACACTCCACAAGGAATACTTACTTCTGAAAATACTTTGAAAAAAAAATCACATCAGTATGCCCAACTCTGGACCGGGGCAATAATGTGTGCGACTTACTAAACTTTATTCTAAATAAAGCACTACGAAAACGAAGATAAACATTGACAGCATGGTATACCAGATGTAGCCCACTATTGGCAAAAGGAAAAAAAAAAATGCAAGGCATATAAACGTACTCCCAGTTTGTCTTGAATACGCGTGTACATGTCGAGAGCGTGTTTACTATGAATATACCCATGATCTACCAGTCAGTTATTAAACCCAAAATAACGGTTTTAACGGTTATTTAACCGAGGCACACTTTTGAAACTGGTATTTTAGTCCTCACTAACGCCCATGCACCTCCCAAATTTCATCCAGATCGGACAATATATCAAGAACAACGGTTTTTAAAACGGTCAAACTTTGAAACACTACATGGAAGTGCCATTTGTGTGTGATAACTTTTCTATATACACAATTTCATTAAAATTCACCATATATAAGAAATAACAGCAAAATAATGGTTTTAACGGTTGTCTAATCGTTTTTCAGCATTACATCACTTACATATAGAAAGAGGCTCCGAGTTGTCACAAGATCATCCAAACCGCTTATAAATTGACCGAGTACTTTCTGAGATATTCCATAATGAAGAAAAACCGTTTCGGGCCGTTATAGCCGTTAGTAATGGCTACTCTGGTTAAATAAAACATCGGGCATCATCCGTGACCCATCATGAACATACCTACAAATTTTCAGAAAGATCGGCCCAGAAGTTTGGTCCGCAGCGAGTGGAACACATTTTGACCATGGACGGACAGACATACAGACAGACACACAGACAGCATTTCTTCGTTCCCACTGTAAAGTACTCCCTGTTCTATAAGAACTGGAGAGAACAGAAAGGAGATAGAATAGCATGGTGAAGAAGTACTCCTTGGTATTACACGTTTGTCCTCATTGAACCAATCTGGCGACAGAGAGGAAGCAGAACGTAACACCAAAGATGCAGTCCGTACTCAGCGAAGCAGAGTGGGATCAAGAATGGACACACACTTTCTAGTTTGCAGTCCAGCTGACTGCAAAGGCCAGCTCAGGGCCGATACCATGTCAACAGTTGTTCCATGTATGCATGTCACTTCGGGGTGGGGGTGGGGAGGGGGGAGGTCCAGCCAACACGCTAAAAACGCCACAAAAGCGGGTCTAGTTCAGCGACAGAATGGGTGCTGAATATAACATTAAGTACTGCAGTTCGGCGATAGAATAGATGCTGAGTATACTACCCAGTACTGCATTTCGGCGATAGAATGGGTGCAGAATATATTACCCAGTACTGCATTTCGGCGATAGAATGGGTGCAGAATATAATACCCAGTACCGCATTTCGGCGATAGAATGGGTGCAGAATATACTACCGAGTACTACAGTTCGGCGATAGAATAGGTGCTGAATATAATACCAAGTACTGCAGTTTCGGCGATAGAATGGGTGCCGAAATATAATACCAAGTACTGCATTTCGCGCGATAGAATGGGTGCAGAATATAATACCCAGTACTGCATTTCGGCGATAGAATGGGTGCAGAATATAATACCCAGTACTGCAGTTAGGCGATAGAATGGGTGCAGAATATAATACCCAGTTCTGCAGTTCGGCGATAGAATGGGTGCAGAATATAATACCCAGTACTGCAGTTCGGCGATAGAATGGGTGCAGAATATAATACCCAGTACTGCAGTTAGGCGATAGAATGGGTGCAGAATATAATACCCCCAGTTCTGCAGTTCGGCGATAGAATGGGTGCAGAATATAATACCCAGTTCTGCAGTTCGGCGATAGAATGGTGTGCAGAATATCATACCCAGTATTGCAATTCGGCGATAGAATGGGTGCAGAATATAATTCCAGATACCGAAGCTCAGCCACAGAATAGGCCCAGAATAACATATAATGTACTGAATGACTTCGTTGTCTTTGAGCCAGAATGGCCACGGAATGGGCGCAGAACACATCACCACATCCCGCATCCTCTGTTGTACCCAAAGAAACAGAATAAGTGCAATACCAAGTATATGTGTATCACACATAAGCTGCAAATAAATCAGTAGAATTTTGTTTATTTTCAGATGGAAATCGTCAGACAGAGTGGTAAGCGTGATCACGTTCTTTCCTACTTTGTTGCACAAAATGCACAGAAAAGGTGCAGCAGAATTCCCTATCAAATCCGAAGCTGATTCTGCTTCATAATTTTTTTAAAAATAAATAAATAAAAAAGGGGGGGGGGGGGGGGGGGGGGGGGGGGGGGGGGGGGACAAGGGGGGGGGGGGGGGGGGGGGGGGGGTGGGGGGGGGGGGGGGGGGGGGGGGGGGGGGGGGGGGGGGGGGGGGGGGGGGGGGGGGGGGGGTGCAGAATAGTACGACAAAAACCGAAGTTCATTCTTTGCTAAGCTAAACGACATTGCACAGAATGGGGCGCAAATTTGGCACAGAATGAAGAACGCACAATATGGCCGCAGGGTAAGACGTCAAAACTTGCTTTGCGAGTTCTAGCTACAGCGAGAATGCGTACCACCTGAATCGACGTAAATGTGTTAGTGGTACAACAAACCATCTAGCAAATCGTGCTCTTTTCGCTTTAACAGATCTGAGCAGCACAGACACAAATGCAATTAAAAAAAAATACATACATAGATACATAAATTAATAATACTTTTATAAAATTACAAAAGACGGGAAATCCGGCAATACATCTTCGTAAATGAAGCGTACATGGTGGAACCGAGCAAAACTGACCTATGAAAAGAAAAAAAAAAAAAAACATTTTTATTAAAACATAGTTTGGCACCCATTACAGGTGCAGGCTAAAAAGGACACAAAACACCACACATTAAGCCGCAAATAAATCAGTACAGTTTTCATTTCTGAAGAGCAAATCGACAGACAGGATGGTAAGCATGATCACATAATCTTTTTGCGTGTGTGTGTGTGTGTGTGTGTGTGTGTGTGTGTGTCTGTGTGTGTGTGTGTGTGTGTCAAAATAATGAGCAACGTCTTGTAAATTATAGGAAGAGCTAGAGATTAAAAATAATAATAATAATCGGTGTGGAGAAAATACAGTGACATTCATGCTTCTGTTCCTGACTCTAACTTTGCCCCATCATCTCCAGCCCCTCCCACCCACAACCCCCTGTCTTTCACTCTCTCATGTCTTCCTCAACTCATATCCTCATATCCCAAATATAACCCTCTCTCTCTCTCTCTCTCTCTCTCTCTCTCTCTCTCATAAAAAAAATCTTTGGTTTCACCCACCCCCCTCTCTCTCTTTCTCTCTCTGGGGATGGCATTCTATCTTGGGGGAAGGTATTCTGCTGAGTAAGTATCAATATTTGCAGCTCTGAGAGCTCACATTAAAAAACAAAATCATTGAATAACAACAAGTTAGACAACTAAATCATCGTAATATCAACACTGGTCACATCTTTGTATTGATACAAAAAAGAATATAATTATGCAAGTGTGTGAGAAAATTCGTCTTGGTATTCAAATTTCACATTGTAAGCTGAAATTCAAAAAAAGAAAACCACACACATGAATATATTCACAATATAGAAGAAAACTGTAAAATTTAGAACAAAAATAGAGAGAAAGGGTGTTCTCAGTAGTATCAAGGGGTAAAATAAACAAGCAGAAGAGACGTTATTGAGGAAAGAAAAAGTGATGGATCCCGATAAATATAAACGACGAGTATTCTAAATACCAACAACGCGCCTTAAACATGGTACTGGATTTTCAACAAGTATCCTTCATCAAGTCGCCTGCTGCTTTAAAGGGACACCACTCTAACCGTCTACTAGCTAAACGTAAAAACAAAAGTATGTCAACAGCACTCGGCCCCTGGTCCATTTAGGCCGAAGCAGTATTCCAGTGACGTAGTGTGCATATAAGATCAAGCAAATTATTTCTGCGGTTCTGAAAGAAACCTAAAACCGATTGGAAAGGAAATAACAATTCGACGAGATATCATGCACATCCCTTGGGAATGAAAGGGGCGGCAGGGAAGGTGGGGGGGGGGGGGGAGGGAAAGGGGGTGGGGGGTGGGGGACAGGGTGTCTATATCCATGGTCTGTTTTCGCTGTTACGGTGTTTTCAACAAGAAAAGGTTGTTTCGATGAAACTGAAAAACACTGAGCGAGCAAACGTTTTGGCAACCAGCCAGGTATGGATCGAATGATGATAAATATAATAATAATAAAAAAAAGTCTGTAGTGTGAAATGTAGTGTGTATGTGTGTGTGTGTGTGTGTGTGCGTGTGCGTGTGTGTGTGTGTGCGTGTGTGTGTATGTATGTGTGTGTGTGTGTGTGTGTGTGAGAGAGAGAGAGAGAGAGAGAGAGAGAGAGAGAGAGAGCGAGCATGCGTGTGAAGTGTAGTTGTGTGTGTGTGTGTGTGTGTGGTGTGCGCGCGCGCGCGCGCGCGAGCGTGCGTACGTGTGAGTTGTGACTGAGTGTGTGAACACTAAAGGAGGATATAGATGTGCACGTGCGCAGTGTTAATTTAAATCCGAAATTGCAATCTGCAGGGTCCGCATTAGTATTTTTCTTTGTGAATCACCGTACTAAAACAGCAGTGATTTAAAAAAAATAAAAAAAGCTTCAACATTATATGAACCATATCTTGTGAATCACAACTATACACAGTTATTTTAAAAAAAAAAAAAAGAAAGAAAGAAGGATAGAAACGTTTATGCACGTGACTCTCGTCTCTCCCCCCCCCCCCCCCCCCCCCCCCCCCCCCCCCCCCCCCCCCCCCCCCCCCCCCCACGTCATTCACATGACACGGTGACGTAGTGCCATTTCCGGTCCAGGTGGTTTTCACCATCTTACGCTTCGAGGATTTTTCAGCACAGTACGATTCTTACAGAGACAACACTGTCTTCCGTCCGTACAAAATACACCCCCATGACATTCCTAGCTATTGTCTTATGTTGTCAAATGAAGTACAAATTCAGAAAAATTGTAAAAAAAAAGTTTTCCGTGCCCCTTACCGAACCATCAAGCGCGGATACACGGTGGTTGAGTGGTCAAGTAAGATCATGATCATGTTGCTTCATAGCCCAGCCGACCGCAAAGGGACATAACGGGACTGTCGCCGCGTTGAGGAGTGAGTGTGGTCAAAAGGCGGGGGGAGGGGGGGGGGGGGGGGTAGGGGGAAGGGAGAAGGGCGAGGGGAGTGAAAGAGGAGAGGCGGGTGGGGGGTGGGGGGTGGAGAGTTCCAAGCTCTGGGCGGCATCCGTTGCCCACTGAATTCGCCACCCCTTCCCTCCACCCCACCCCCCCCCCCTCCCCCACCATCACACACCTTCCCCATTTCCAAAACAAAATGGGGGACACTATCGTACAGGGAAAAATTCGAAAAACAAACAAACAAACAAAAAGAAACGGAAACAAAACCCAAACCATCATGAACACACTCAACAGTAAAACAGTGTATACAGAGTGTAGATCATCCACTGCGATTCTCACCCCCGCCCCCCCCCCCCCCCCCCCCCCCCCCCCCCTCCATCTCCTTCCCCCGCCCCAAACAAACCCACACACACACACACACACCAATTTTCGGGGACTGAAACTCAGTCGCTAAAGAAAAATGAAGTTCCGGGCTGTTACCCCCCCCCCCCCTCCCCCCCCCCCCCCAAATCCGCCCACGGTCTCCTCCCAACATTTTTTTTTGTGTGTGTGTGTGTGTGTGTTGGGGAGGGGAGTGGTTGGGGGCAGTGGGAGTCTACTAGAGACCTCTACACCTGAATTTATCCCCCCCCCCCCCTCCCCCTCCTGTCTCCGCCACTGTAATGCAGAGCCATGTTTTCCAGAAACTCAGAACCATGTGAATATTCAAAAGTGTCAAAACTGACTGGGGGGGAAAAAAAAAAGAAAAAAGTAAAAGTAACAAGAACAAAAAAAAAAAAAAAAAAAAAAAACCGAAATAAAAGCCAGATTACCCGAAAAAAAAAGTTCGATCTCAAAGCTGATTATATGTCCCATTCATGCACAGACCAGTTGATATAAAGGACTGTTGGGTCAGCTCTCCCTCCCTCCCTCCCTCCCCTCCCCCCCCCTCTCTCTCTGTATTAGACAACCCCCCCCCCCCCCCCCCCCCCCCAACCCCCTACAAGAAGCCTGTACAATCATACTTCTTCAACTTCTTCCCAAAGTTCATGAGCCAAGCGTAAGGTAAATGCAGACATACAACAACAACAAAAAAAAAAAAAAAAAAAAAGGGCAGAGAAATACGCTTCACAAATGAAAAGTGATGAAGATGATTTATGTCGCTTTCAAAATGAAAAGCGATGAAAATGATTATGTCGCTTTTTTGCCTTAGCCGACCGCAAAGGACCATCCAGATCTGGATTGGCATGTCGTTGGAGTCAAACTTTCAAAATCTGATTCACATACACATACACACACGCACATGCACGCACGCACGAATGTGGGCGCCCTACACCAGAGCCGTATCCTCACAGAAATCCCAAACAGAGCACTTTGCGTTTCCTTTTGGCATTATTGTTAGTCAATCACATACACACGTATTGTAATTAACGCATGGAGTACGGAATCCACCGCAAAGAAAGGATATTTAGAAAGAAAGAAAGAAAAAAAAAGACTTTTGTACTTAAACACAGCAATGCACTCTCCCATTATCGATGAATGTATGCCTATCATAGCATCATCTGCTTTTCGCGCCTCATTCCGCGCCACAGACACCTACAATCGATGGGTCCACAACTGTCAGTGGTCACGGCCCAGATCAGGATCAAGGTCAAGTCCATGATCGCGAGAGGGGGGCTGCACCAATGCCAGAGCACCGGGTGGCGGAACTGGCCCTGTGACCGACAACACGTGCCGCGCGCGCGGCGGAGGGAGAGAAGTAGGCTACACCCGCCAGGGAGCGTGCCTTGCTGTTAGCTTACGGCCAGCTGTGAGCATAAGGCATTCACACACACACACACACACACACACACACACACACACCTCTAATAAAAAAAACAGATGTAAAAGAGAAAAAAAAAAAACGCCATTTAAAGTTCCCAGTGCCTGTCTATGAGCTAAACCGTGTAGGTGGAGCTGTATGAAGGGATGTGTTCAGAACATCTCGCTGCAGCGCGATACGCAGCAGAGCAGCAGAAGTAACCCCCCTCTTCAGATCAGGAGCCAAAAGCTAACATTCTTTGGATGGAACAAAGCTAGGCACAAAAACAAACAAACCAAAAAACAAACAAAAAATGCATGACAAAGAGCTGGTGAAGCCTTAGTGACGTGAAGCCAGATCAAAGTTACCTTGCAAATAAGTAATAATTTCTTTAAAAAAAAAAAAAAAAAATTCTCATCATGGAAGGAAAAATCCCCGTCGTTTGTCACATTAAAAAAAAAGTTTCTGTCGTTTGTCACGTTAAAAAAAAGTTTGTTGTTCGCACATTGTAAAAAAAAGTTTCTGTTGTTTGTAACATTTAAAAAAAAAAGGTTTCTGTTGTTTGTAACATTAAAAAAAAGTTCTTTTGTTTGTCACATTACAAAAGTCTCTGTTGTTTTGTCGCATTAAAAAAAATTCATGTTATTTATAACAATAAAAAAAAATAACATCCCGTCGCTTGTCGCATTAAAAAAAGTTTCTGTCGTTTGTCACAGTAAAAAAAAGTTTTTGTTGTTTGTAACATTAAAAAAAAATCTGTTGTATCTAACATACAAAAAAGATTCCCGTCATAGAAAATCAATTCCTGTAACGTGCTATCAAAAAAACAGTTCTGTCGCATTCCCATCATTACAAAAAATAGTAATAACAAATTTAAAGAAAAAAAAATCTGTCGCCGGGAAAACGGTAAAAACATATAAACGTGTTACAGGGGCGGCGGCATCAGTAAAAGGGGAAGAACGCAGCACGTTCGAATTCAAACAAGAACAAGTATTTTGAACGCCAATCCGACGCACGGTCTGCTCAAACTACATCATGAAAACACACAAGCTCGTTCAAACTAGGTACGACTCGCTCGCTCCCCTCCCTTCCCAGCCTCACCCTGAAAAGGGGAGACATGCCCAGACAAATAGCCAGGACGATGGATGCATAGCAAGCAAGGTATCCATGCCAGTGGGTATATAGCAAGGATGATAGCCAGGTAGCCAGTGCGTGTGTGTGTGTGTGTGTGTGTGTGTGTGTGTGTGTGTGTGTGTGTGTGTGTTTAGAGACAGATATGGAAAGAGATAGCCATGCCAATGGATACATAGCAAGGAAGAAAGCCAGACTACATCCAGACTAATGGATATAAAGCCAGGGAGACAGCCAGGCCAACGGACATGCAAAATGGACACAAGTGTACAGAAAGAGCCAGGCAACGTCTGGCATTAACAAAGAAGTTATCAGGAACTTCCTGGGGAGCCGACCACAATATCCAGAAGAAGCTGTACCTAGGACGAGTGAGACCTGTCCTAGAATATGGTACAGCTGCCTGGGGGACACCAGCCAAGACCAACCTAGACTAAGTTGCCAAGGTCCAGAACCAGGCGCCCAGAATCATCACTGGCGCTCTCAAATCACCCCCCGATCCAAGCCATGGAAACTCTGACAGGTCTTCAGAGCCTTGAAAGCAGGGGAGATGCCATAGTCCTCACCCAGGCTGCCAAATTCAAGAGGATGAAGAATCACCCCATGAACAAAAGAATGTCAGAGCCAACCAAGTGCAGACCGAAGCGCAGCAGTTTTGTGCACAACGCTCGCAGACTCGAGAGGTAGGACCCTGAACTGCTACAGCAAGGGAACAAGCAGATCCCAGCACACAGTTCTGTGTACCCACTTGGAGAAGGGACCAGTTTTCCGGAAGTCAGAGAGACAATCCCAGGCATTCTCACAAAGGCCACACAGTCAGAACCAGAGAAGAAAGCGCTAACCCTAGACCATATGGAACAGGCATATCCCAAAGAGCTGTGGACGTGTGCATACACAGACGGCTCAGCAGAGGAAGCTACTAGAAACGGAGGTGGAGGAATATTCCTAACCTTGAAGGATGGAACACACGTCCGAAAAGCCATCCCCACTGGCAAATTCTCCACGAACTACAAAGCTGAGGCAGACGCACTGCGGACAGCAGCGGAGGCACTGTGTGCGAACACAGAGGCCATCATCTTCTCTGATGCACTGCCAGTACTGCAGGCTGTGCAGAACCTAAAGAACAAGGACCTCAACCCCCTTGTCTGTGCCCTTGCCAGACTGCAGCAGGCCACAGAACTAACCATCATTCAGTGGATACCCTCACACTGCAACATAGCAGGCAATGAGGAGGCAGACCGACTGGCGAAGGGAGGAGGACAGCAGCCACAAGAGGAACAGGAAACCTCCCATGAAGAGGCCAAGACGATCATCAAGGAGAAGCAGAAGAAAAGATGGCTTCAGCTACATCCAAATTACAACCGGACAAAAAAAAAAAAAAGACAAAAAAAAAAAAGACAAAAAAAAAGATGCCTACTACCTGCTACCCAGACCAGACCAAGTAAACATTGTGAGGCTGAGGACGGGCCACTCCAGGCTACACCATCACATGTTCACAAGGTTCCGCATTGGCGAGTCTGCAGTGTGCCCCTGCGGTACAGCCCCAATGACAGTGGAACACTTCCTACAGGACTGTCCAACACACCATCACCTGAAAGCAGAGACCTGGCCTGCTGACCAGCCGATAGGGAGAAACTCTCTACGGATCTCTGGAGGACCTCCGCCGGACGCCAGCCTTCGTCAGTGCATCTGGGGTTCCTGTCTGAGCGAATGACGACGACGAAGAGAAGATACAGAATGGAAGATAACCAGAAACATGAACATTTTAAGGAAGAAATATGATAAGGCCGAATGCTGGAGTACGAATTTTGAGTACAATTACCCAGAATTGCGATTTAAAAAATCATCACTACAAAAACGCGGCTTCGTAGCCTGTACCAGGGAGTACACATAACATAAATTCCATTTATGCTGATAACCTGGCTAGTAAATAGCTACCCAGGAAGATAATCACATCACTGGATAAATTGCTAGAAAGACAAGTAGACTGATGCTTACAAGTGGTTAGGAAGACAACCATGCCAAAGGGTGGCTAGCTGGGAAGATAAACTATGCCAGTGGACGAATAACTAGGAAGAGAATCATGTCGACAGGGGTGGGGAAGAGAAGTGCCTTATCAGGCTCTCTACGAATAAATGTGCATAAATGTGCACAACGTGACCATGATATGTAGATGAGTTTAAAAAAAAATAAAGAAAAGGACTCAACATGGTGATTTTTGCGGACATTAGAAACAGACCTCCATTATGCCAGAGATATGCTACCCAAAACTGACCTTATTGCTGTGGTAAAACTTTGGAGACCGCAGGTTTTTAAGTACAGAGAGAGAGAGAGAGAGAGAGAGAGAGAGAGAGAGAGAGAGAGAGAGAGAGAGGAAGACGTTTGGATATATTTGGATGTCAACAATTCCGTTTAAACCATTACCATAACTTTACAGCCCTGAGAGAGAGAGAGAGAGAGAGAGAGAGAGAGAGAGAGAGAGAGAGAGAGAGAGAGAGAGAGAGAGAGAGGTACATCGATCGATACATAAAGGCAGAAAGTTCCACTTTGTCTTGGAAGTTATTCTGTTTGTGCATTGCTTCATGTTGTGTGGAAAGCAATTCCTATGCGGCTGAACACATGTGTGAACGCGCGCACGCGCGCGCGTGTGTGTCTCAGAGAGAGAGAGAGAGAGAGAGAGAGAGAGAGAGAGAGAGAGAGAGACAGAGGCAGGCAGAGAGAGAGAGAGAGAGAGAGAGAGAGAGAGCGAACAGCGTTTCCACCCCCCTCCAAGATAATTATTGTAACCCTTTCCCACGCTCCTAGCCCTCATTTCGACAAGAAAAACAAAATCATGAACATCCTGGGAAGAAAAAAAAAAAAAAAAAAGCATAAAATGTCCAGAAAACTGCGAGAAACCAACGAACGCATCGTATACACCAGAGTAGAACAGAAATCACCATCAACCGACACTGTTAGCAGCTGGCCCACCAGTACCACCCCCCTCCCCTCCCCCCTTCCCTTCCCTTCCACCCGCTCCAATCCCCCAACCTTCCCAACCAGCAACGACGTGAAAAGATTTCCCTGCCCCTTCACATCACCTCCCCTTCTCCCTGTGCTCATCCGGCTTTCGGTCACAGTACATCGTCCCTCTTTCCCTCTGTTCATCCAGTTTTCAGAGTATAAACTCCCCGTCTCTCTCTCTCTCTCTGCTCATCCAGTTTTCAGTCAGAGTATACCGTCCCCTCTCCCTCCGTTCATCAACTTTTCAGAGTATAAAGGCCCCCTCTCCCTCAGTTCATCGACTTTTCGGAGTATAAAGGCCCCCTCTCCCTCAGTTCATCGACTTTTCAGAGTATAAAACCCCTGTCTCCCTCTGTTCATCCAGTTTTTAGCCAGAGTATAAAGTCACCGTCTCCCTCTGTTCATCAAATTTTCAACCTAAAGTTCCCCTCTCCCTCTGTTCATCAAAAATTTCAGACAGAGATAAAGTTCCCGTCTCCCTCTGTTCATAACACTTTCAGAGTATAAAGATCCCATCTCCCTCTGTTCATAACACTCTCAGAGTATAAAGATCCCATCTCCCTCTGTACATCCAATTTTCAGTCACAGTATAAAGACCCCCTCTTCCTCTGCTCATCCATTTTGCAGTCAGAGAATAAAGTCCTTCTCCATCAGTTCATCCAGTTTTCAGCCAGAACGAAACATAAAGTACCTATCTCCCTCAGTTAATTTTCAGTCACAAAGAACATAAAGTACTTATCTCCCCTCAATTCATAAACTTTTCAGTCACAAACAAACATAAAGTACCTATCTCCCTCAGTTAATTTTCAGTCACAAAGAACATAAAGTACTTATCTCCCTCAATTCATAAACTTTTCAGTCACAAACAACATAAAGTACCTATCTCCCTCAGTTAAATTTTCAGTCAAAAGAACATAAAGTACCTATCTCCCTCAGTTGAATTTTCTCTGTCACAAAGAACATAAACTACCCATCTCCCTCAATTCATAAAGTTTTCAGTCACAAAGAACGTAAAGTACCTATCTCCCTCAGTTAAGTTTTCAGTCGCAAAGAAACATAAAGCACATATCTCCCTGAATTCATCAAATATTCGGTCACAAAGAACATAAAGTACCTATCTCCCTCAATTCATCAAATTTTCAGTCACAAAGATCAATCCATCCAGTCTTCAGTCACAAAGAACGTAAAGTACCTGTCTCCCTCAATTCATAAAGTTTTCTGTCACAAAGAACATAAAGTACCTATCTCCCTAATCCATCAAGTCTTCAGTCACAAAGAACATAAAGAACTTTCTCCTTCAATCCATCCAGTTTTCAGTCACAAAAACGCAGAGTGCCTATCTCCCTCAATTCATCAAATTTTCACTCACAAAGAACATAAAGTACCTATCTCCCTCAGTTGAAATTTCTGTCATAAAGAACGTAAAGTGCCTCTT
>JADBJO010023815.1:0-26036 GCA_016801955.1 Conus betulinus | reverse complement strand
GTATCTTCATTAGCAAGCACACTTGCAAAAAACTCATTCAAACTTCAGCTTATTATCTGACTCGGCCACCTTCATCTACCATCATTTAGAGTATTACCCTGTGTTTACTTTTGTAAGTTCTTGCACGTATTTCCAAAAACATTTTGGATTTTTTTTTACAATGTTCTGCTATTTCACGTTTCATAGAAGCTTTCTTGTTGATTTCATTTCATTTTTTGCTCTTAGTTCGCATTTCTCTATATTTACTGTAATCTTTCCCTCTTTCGTCAATAAACACCTTTGAAAAAGTTTATATTTTTTCGTAATCTTTTTAAGTACTTTGTCATTCATCCAAGTGGTTTTTACGCATTTTATTTTGGCCACATGTAGTCCTTTGGAATACATTTGTCCATACATTTTACGACTTCGCATTTTAAAACATTCCACATTTCCTCTACATCCTGATCATTTTGTAAGCAAGGAGTTGACACCTCTCTGAAAGCATTTTCCTCATTTTTATCATAGTCTCCTTTCTGTGAATTAATTTTCATACTTAGGGTTTTCTTTAGTCCCTCTCTTTGGGAACATGCAGTTCAAATGTTAAAATGAAGTGATCACTTTTGCCCTAAGGGTCACTATATTCAATATCAGAGATCAAGGGTTTTTCATTACCTAAAACTAAGTCATCAGTTGTTGGCTTCTGTCCTTCCTGAACACGAGTTGGGCTAGTTTTCTGTATTAAAAAGGATCTTTAAAGTTTTCAATAACTTCATTACTTTTTATCACATTCCAAGTTCCATCCCATTTTGAAAATTAAAGTCACCAAATATACATATTATTATTATATATGCTCATTTGTTTCTGCTTTTAAACTGTTTTTAGCAAGTTAAATAGCTCCATTATTGTTTTCATCATTTGAGTTTGGGCTTCTGTATTATATACACCCTACTAATACTGTTTCATCATTTCCCACCATTACCGCCCCCTAACAGTACACCATAATTGCTCTTGAAATTTGTTTATTATATTATCAAACTCCAACTCGCGTCACACCTCCTCTCCTCTCCTCTCTCTGTGTCTGTCTGTCTGGTCTGTCTCCACCGTATCTGTCCCTCTGTCTCTCTGCGCACCGCACTTGGTGTTATTGATGGAAAATTGGGGAAAGATTTCTCCCCCCCCCCCCCCCCTTCCATCCACTCACTTGCTTTTAAAACAAAACTGATATCTGTACTGGGAAGGATTTCCTCTTGTAGGGTTTATGTGCAGGATCTTTCTCATTAAAGTGATCAAGAAGAAAGGATAGAATAGGAGATAGACATTAGAGATGGTGGGGACAAGAATGTGGGATGGAGGGGGGGGGGGGGGGGGGGGGGCACCATCACCCCCCATTTTAATTGTAAATCTAATACAAAACTTTAATCCCACTTTCAATTTTCGGTCCATCAGATCAATAATTCTGGATTGAAACATGCTTCTCACTCTGTTTTTGTCACATGGTAGGGATACTTTGTCGGCAGAAAATTTTGAGAACTCCCAAACATTAGAAGAAGACAGTGCTATTATATATACTCTGCACAAAAGGAACGCATATTTTTATTCATCCATTTCATGCGTCATTTAGCATTCAAAATATTACAACCACAGAAGAAATAAGACATCAGTCTACTGTTATGTCTATTCATTATGTCTGACTATTCACACTGGACAGAGTTCCCTGCTATACAGGGCATGTTTCTGTCAAAATTTTCCTTAATATTTGTCATAGAAAAAATATGTTTCTTTTTGTGCACAGTATATTTCAGCTGATCGTTTCCACAAATTCAGGATCAAGGAATTGTAATTAAAAGAAAGTGAAGACGTTTTGAAAGATCTTTCAGCTGGTAACTTATCTCCTTCTCTGCCACCTTCTCCCTCTCTCCCTCTCTCTCTCTCTCTCTCTCTCTTTCATCTTTCCATCTTTTAAACGCCTTCTTGACGTAGACATTTGACTCCTTTATTCAGTAAGAACGACTTTCTTTCGTTGCCTATTACCGCACAAGTTTCCTTTTGTCAAATGTTTAAGGGAATTTAAAGGAAAAATTGAAAGACATCAGATTCTCTTCTCTTGACTTAGCATAATAGTGAGTTTTGGAAGCTCAGTGGAACAGAGGATCTTGATGTCAGATGAAAAAGACCTCCAGTCAGGGAAGAGGGTATGAAAGGAAATCCTCCTCAGCGGCAGAGAGATCTGAAGGTTCATCATCGCATCTTGTGAACAATGAAAAAATGGACTATCAGCAGTTCCTCCTCAGCACTTTGTTCTCATGTTTTGGGGGAGGGTGGTGGTGGGGTGCATCCTTGGACATCTCTCCCTGATGGTCGTTACTATGCTTTCTGCTGCGGACCGTTGAAACAGGATCATATCTATTCTGCTGGCAACCAAGTCAATGAACACATTTTAGCTTACAGACACAGTGGAATCATTCTTGTATTGCTCTTGTACAACTGCACATAATTTCTAGTCATATATTAACTGTTGCATGACATGAGGTAAATGCGTTGTACTGCTGTTACGCGCCAAGGGCCCAGTACATCTGTCTTCGGCGTTGGTTTTCTTGTCCGAGTTTTCCTCTCGTAGGCGACTTTGCCGACCATGGCTGATGAACATCCCCTACCCTGGTTTGTTTATCTGTTGCATGATCAATTTTGGTGAATGATGGGGAATCTAAGTCAAGTGATTTTGTTCTGGTGTGTTACCATGAGTCATGCATCAGTGTCTGTATTTCAAGAAATGTAAACATTTATTTTGTGGCTGCATTAGCATGATATTAAAATATCGTTAAAATCAGTAAGAAAAAATCTTAATCTTTTATTGAATTCTCTCTCTCTCTCTTCTCTCTCTCTCCCCCCCTTCCCCCTCCCCACCCTCTCTCTCCCCCCCTTCTCTCATCACCCTGTTGTTCTGATAATCAGTTTGCCATTTGTATTCATTTTGCGTGAAAATTCTTTCCATGTGGAAAACAAAGCACCCCTGCTGTGCTTTGGGCTATCCACGCTTTTTGGATCTGATTGATTGAAGAATTGACAGGTAAACTGAAAGACTGCCAATCGACCAGCCAACAAAGAATAATAGCTACTAACTGCCAAATCGACCAGCCAACAAAGATAATAAGCTACCAAGTAAGTAACCATGAAGCAGAGCCAACCACTTGACAAACTGTGTGTCTAGTGTTGAGACACTGACATATGCTATCTTTTGCTGTGTAGCTGATCACCTTTTATTTGTCCTCTTTCAACAACAGTGTACCCAAAGTGGGGAGAAGGAGCAGTTAACAGATACCACCCCCCCCCCATCCCCTTCCTCCGACTTTCTCCCCCCCCCCCCCCCCCCCCCCCCCCCCCCCCCCCCCCCCCCAAGCCTTTTTAATAGATGGTTGCATTGTTCCAACAGATGAAACAATCAGTTCATTGCTGAGTTTACTGACCGACCGTCTCTCCAACCCTACGTTAGATAACTTTTTTTTTCGTTTACAACAGGAACAGGAACCAGATCTGAGCGACAACAAAGGGTCAGAGCCTCGACGGGCATCCACCTGGCCCACTGTTCTCCGTGACACCTGGAAGTGAACCTTTCCATGGGGTGAGCCACGAGCGCAGATATGACCATGGTCAAACAGCTTGAAGGAAACAACTCTGTGGGGATCTGACGGAATCTGCAGGCGACAGTATTCATCATGTAGGAAGCTGGACTCCATGTCTGAAGAGGCAATGAATGACAACAGCTTTCTCATCAAAGGAAGCTTTGACTCCCATGTCTGAAGAGGCGATGGGTGACAACGACCAAGACCTGTTGTTTCTCCGCCGCTGTCGTCACATACACAATGTCTGCCATCCAAGTCCTGTCCCGCGCTGTGCAGAAAGACGCACATTTCTCATCCACAGGAAGGTAGGCACCCTCCACACCTGCTTAGGATAGCATTTCTTGTCAGAGAAATATGAACAGATTTCTGTCAGTAGTATACAAATTTTACCTCTTTAGTTTTGTGGGCTCTGTCGTTTGTACTTCAGAATGTTCACTGTCTTTCCATATATCTTTCTCCCTCTCTCTCTCTCGTTCGTGTGTATACATGCGTTTACTAAAGAAGTGAGAAGGGGAACAACCTTAGCAATGGATGCTGGCTCACTCGTATGTAATGTATGCATGTTGGGGCCAAGAGGGATGAAGGACACAATACGTAGAACATATACACCAAACTTTCACTTTGTATAGACATCAAAAGACACAGTGCATGAAATAACATATGCATAACCTGTGTAAATTACTAAACCAGTAGCATAGATACTGACCTGACACATCAGCACTTAACGGAGTCAGTATGAGACCTGGGCTTATGTGTTGACTTAGAGTCAAAATAGATTTACCTACTGTCACAAAAAAATGTGCCTCATCTCTCATGTCCCAGCAATGTTTTGAGATGTGGATTGCCTGTATAATCGTTTCTGGTTAACACACCTTCCTCCTGTTTGGGCAGGAGCCCAGACTACCCATTGACGACCTCCTGGGACGTTCCCACCACAACAACAGGCACAGTAGACTGAATATGGCACATCAACAGCAACTTGGGATAGCTCACCAGGAGGCATGTGATCGTCTACATGACATCTAGCCATGATCTCCAGGTCGGCGACCATGTCTACGTGCATGACTGGGTTCTAGGCTGCAACAGGATCCAGGACTGCTGGCAGCCTGACCCACACTGTGTCGCCGCCAACCCCAACATAACCTGTGTGTATGCTGTCCTGCCAGGTGGCCAAGGGAGGGTCATCGAGCAAAGAGATCCCCTCCTAGCCCCTGATCTCTCGGATGAGGAACCAGAGCCTTTGCCATGGCAACAACCTGTACCTTTTTCTGCTAACACCTTGACCACTGGAAGAACAGATACTGTTGATGATCCACGTCCGAGGGCACAGGAAGCAACTGGCGCCTCGTCCCCTTCATCTTCCAGCTGACGTTCTCTCCCTCCGCCAGTACCAGTGCCCGCTCCACAGAGGTCACAATGCCTGAAGAATGAGGTAAGGCTCTAGATGAGCAAAGACTGAACATAACGTACGTGCAGGTTACCCTGCTACCTGTAGACAGATATCGTGACTCCCGATTACGCATTAAGGCATAATTTTTGTGCCATAGTATCATTAATTTTATCCCATGATTAATTATTCATGTTTGCTTTTCGCTACTATTCTTTTTTCATTAAGATAATTTTGTTCCAAACCCGTGCTAACCATATTACATAGCTGATGCTTAGGCTCAGGGTGCCCAAGCCACAACCCAAAAGGCATCCGATTAAACTTGAGGAGGTCAAATGGGGTTGTAAAGGCCGTTTTGTGTTTGTCCTCTTCCTCCACTTCAACCTGATGATATCCTGAAGCCAAATCCATCGTGGAGAAATAACAACACAAGCCCCTTGTAAGGCTGTGACGTGACGCTTCGCCTTTCGTTCTTATCAGCCTACCTCCCTTCCCCTCTCTCAACCCTCCCTCCCCATGCTCGGTGCGACACTAACAGCAGCGTGGGGCGTGCGTTCTAACAATAGCCCGTCTCACCCCCCACACCCCCACCCCCTCTCTACCCCCGACGACACAAAGGCATGTGCCGCGCTCTCCACCACCACCACCTCCCCCCCCCCTCCCTTTCATACCTACCGTCCCCGTCCTCGCAGACACCTATGCGGACGCATAAATTAACTGGGGCTCAACGGCCAGCTATACGGATGCATAAATTATCCCGTGCCGATTAGGTTCAAACAATTTCCGAGGTGATTGGTTACAAGACTAAATCCCTCCCCCTCTCACCCCTGATCGGTAAATGACAGGTTGTCGAAATCTGATTCGGCAAGCAAGAAGTTCATATAGCAGACACACACAGGCGCAACTCACACTGACCCCTCAGGACTGCCTGTAGACAAGAGCAGAGGAAGACAAAGGGACAGAGAAGACCTAGGAAACTCTTGGTAACTCCTTGATCTCAAGTCATTCCCTGTTCATTCCCAGGAAAAGTGAGTTGGAACTCTGTTTTAACATTTTTGAATCTATGTATTGATTTTATGTATGCTGTGTGTGTTAGCATTGTAACTTTGTACAAATGCTTAGCAACATTTATCAAACTGATGAATGATTATTCTGTGTAGTGGTTTTTGCTCGCCATCATATGGCAAAAGCTCTCTCCCAGTGGTTTTGATTCGTTTGTTAACAATCTGACCACTGCTCTTTGTGTTCACCCTGACTTTTGTCAGTATGCAACCCTGTCTGTTAAGATAATAATTCAATGATTAATTTTGATCAGGAAAACAGTATGCCTGTGCTAGGTAAAAACTGCTACTCTGATTTATAAATACTGGTGATTATTGGAATGATTTGTAGTGTATGACTTTAAGTCTACACCACATGTGTACTTGGACTAAGCATAGCCCAAGTCAGTGTGATTTAATTCATATGAAACATGGAAGAGTTGTTTAACTAAAACTGTAACATTGTATTACTGTCTCCTACCCTTTTGTGAGCTTAACTTAGCCATTAAACAAAAGTGGAGGTTAATAGTTATAGCAGAAACTCTACCATAGAGAAAACTTTGCTGGCAGAGTCTCACAACCCTTCTGAAAGAAAGAGGAAAAGGGTAAATGTGTGCACTCGACAGACCAGCCACCAGATTCTCATCTACAGATCAAGTTCTCTTTATCGCAGAACTGGGATCCTGGTCACGCTACACATTGCGACTGAACCAGAAGCTGGGACTTCGCCGGAAACCGGGGCGACACCAGACAACAAATCTACACCAGGGGGCAGTCACCAGCCACAGGAGAGAACAACTGTCTTCTCTCCGAAGCAAAGCTAAGTTTGCTTACCACCTGGACTCAAACCCATCAGACCCTTACCCTCACTTTATGATGAAAACAGTGAGAACCTGTCTATGAGTACCATCCTGGCTACAATACTGGGTATTCGCAAGCGGGGTGGATGTATAATAACCATATACATTCAGTGTAACTTAGACAGAACCCCTGTATGCCAACTTAAGCTTGCTGCACAGAGTGCCAGCGAGTAAAGTAGGAGTGAGGAAGGACCCCTCATTGTGGTAGTCCAATGAGAACTGAAACACAGCCTATGGAAGTGTCACGCCATTTCTTATCTATGTATAAGTAATAAAAGTTGATGTGTGAAAGTGCACTTAACTTGTGTCAGTTCCCTGTTGTTCAATCGAATGTTGAATGTTTGAACTTCTCTCTTCAATTCTGTATCTCGGAGCTATAAGTACTTTTAAGTAAGAGTACAAGCCTAGGGAAAATTATCTCAGAGCCATTCTTCTGTATTTAATCAATACCCGGAACAAATAAAAATTCCTTTGATGACTAATACCGGAAAGTTGCTCCTTCCACCGCTAGTAAGAGAGGGGGTGTAGGTGAAATGTAAGATAATTCTCATAGAGAAATTATTCAAGTCCTTCCCCTAGAGGACCCACCTACCACTCGTATCCATCTCGTCACAAAGGCATCCAGGGATTCGTCAATTCGGGGTAGGGGGAAGCGTCTTGCCTGGTCTTTGCGTTCAGCTTGTGGTAATCCACGCACATCCTCAGGCTCCCGTTCTTCTTTCTGACCAGGATGATCAGTGAAGCGTATGGGCTGCTGCTCAGTCAGATGATCTCTTTCTCCAGGAGTTCTTGAAGGTGCTGCTTCACGTTTCCCAGTTGAGTAGGCGGAATCCTCCGGTAGGCTTGCACCACTGAGGGTCATCCTCTACCGGGATTTGTTTCACCAGGTCGGTGTGGCCCACATTGAATTCATGGTTGGTCAAGGTGTCAGCAGACTCCTCCAGGAGTTGCCTCAATTGCATACGTTCTGAGGAAGAGCACTCTACTTGGGACAGGTTTATCTGTGCCTGAGACTTAACCTGGCTAGCTACTCCTATGCTATTGCACTGGACAACTATATGACCCTTGTCTTCCTTGAACCCAACCTCTGACATCACAACATGCCCTTCCTCAGTGACTGTGCCTAACGGAGTCTTACCAGCTATCATGATATCCTCTTCCCCGATGTTCACCACAGGGATTGTCCACGGTCCCTCGCCTGCCACCACTGTCTGGGCAACCAAGAATTTGCCATAAGTCTGCTCTGTCAGTGGTTCTATGATGTACTCTGACTCCTTCTGACCTTGCTGAACTTGCTTCCTCCCCCTTCCGGGAACAGTCACGCTGGTGGTCGACCTCACTGGAAGATGGATTCTGTCTGCTGGAGCTCTGACCAAGCTTGGTTGATAGGACTCAAGTTCAGGTCAACCGCAACCTCTAGACCCCCCTTTTCTTCCCAGATGACGTTCATACCCAGGAGGAGTGATGAAGCCAACTCCATGAGCTCCTGGCCTTGACTACCTTTGTCTTTGCATACGAGCCAAGTCTGCTAATCCTGAAGAATGATGACTGTTCTTCAGTAGATGCAGTTCACAGCCTCTCATCTGACAGTCTGAAGGAGCTGAAAACAGCTTATTACCAAACTCTGAAATGAAATTCACTGCATGATTAGAATGACTGCTTAGCTTATCAACAATGAAATTGGCTGCTAATATGAGCACTTTTTCTCTGTCTGTTGTATAAGCATATGAAAGAAAGGGACTACATCAAGAATTTGTTTTTCAGTTATGTCGATCACTATTTATAGTAAAAAGTGAAGAGACAAAGGAAAGTATTATTCAAAGAAATCATATTAGTTAATGTTCTTGTTAAGCTTCTAAGCAAAGGGTTTTGCCTATTAGAGGACACTGCCAAGAAACTTGGATTAGTTTGACAATTATTGATTGTGAATGAAGCCACTTTGCATTTTAAGAAAATACGTCTTTTATGGTAATAAATTTTCAGTGTTTCCAATGTCTTGTATGCATTCAATATGTTTCCTAGGTTATTACATTGTGCTGCTAAATCTTACACATTTTACACACAATTGTACACATTTTTGACCCAAAAACCTACACATAGAATTTGAGGGGTAACCAGGTCTGAAGAGGATTCCCTGGCTGGAATGACCTGCTTCCCTATCTTGACGTCCATGACAGTGTACCCTATATATGGCACCTCTGACTCGTTGGCAGCCAGTAACTTAACTAACTGGACATCCTTAACTAGTAGTGAATCCCCTGAAAAGTACTTATGATATAGGCAGTCACTCATGATGGTGACTTGCGAGCCTGTGTCCCAAAGCGCCTCTAGTTCTACACCACCTGTCTCTACCTTGATGGTAGGGCACTCACTCATGGTCCTGGAGAGCAGTGACGAGCCACACTGGGTTCCATCAGTAGTACGGTTCCCTACACTGATGGCTCCCCGTTTAACCCCTGATCCCTGAATCTCTGGATGTGGCCTGGTTTTCTACACTGATAACACAGTACCAACCCCCTGCCACCACCCCTTTGCCTGTTTCTCTTCTCATCTTGTGGTCTCCTCCCCTTTTGCTTCAGGGCCTCTAATTCCCTCCTGAAGCTCATGTTTTTCTTGTCTCGGCTCCTCTTGGGCCCTTCCCAACTCTGAAAGCTGACTCCCTACTGCCCCAGTACCTGCTGTACGGCTACTAACTGGTCTCCCCTTCATTTCCTCCCACTCTAGGGCTTCTTCCCTAATTTCTGCAAAAGATGACATGCTCCTTTTCACTTGTCTTTTCAGGTCAAGAGCCAGGCTCTTGTCGCAGAGTGCCTCCTTGAATTGACCAACCAGTGCATCCTCCACGACCAACTGTTTTCCTTCCTTTTCTTGTTTCTGTGTCAATTTCTTGTGTCGGGAAAACAGGTCATTGGCATACTCACTTATGCCCTCTCTTGCCCCTTGTTTTCATTCAGTGAAGTCGACCAGTAAGGCCTGGAGGGAATGGTGGTCCCCGAACGCTTTATGCAGGGTCTCCAAAATGGCTTCTACGTAGTCCTGTGGTCTCCCACACGACCATACTTCTGTTTTTTGCCACCCCCCTCGAGATGGCTGAGGACCAGCTGCCTCCTTTCCTCTCTCTCTTCCTCCCCTCTTAGCAATACGCTAACCTCCTCTATAAAATCCTCCACTATATACCTCCCATCTACTTCTGGCTCCCCGTGGAATTTCCTGACCTTTTTGTGTTTAAGCCCAGTCACCACAACCTTCTGCGACTAGGAGCGCATTTCCTCTAATTGCCTGTATAGACTCTCAGCCTCCTTCACTAACCTGCTCCTATAGCCTGGGCTGTGGTTCCTAATGCCCCCAAGACCACCACCAATCATTGTCCCCCTCCCCAGTCCTGGGGATCTTCCAACTTCTGCCTGTAAGTTGGGCATCGTTGGAGAGGCAGATGCGCTTTCATGCTCTTGAAACATCTTGACAGCAACTACCTTTTTTGTATTACTAATGGTACAACGCCCAAGTACTTGGAATTTTACAATCAACAACACCCCCCCCAAAAAAAAACAAAACAAAACAAAAAACAAACAAACAAAAAAAAACCACTCCAGTCATGAAACAAGGCAGAAAGGAATAGAACATGTACAATAACAAAAACAAACCAACAACCATATAGCCAAGAGCATCCAGCTGCTCCCCGACTTTGAGAGTGCTATGGGGCTAGAAAGAAAAAAAACATCAATCCCAATAAATCCAATTGCTGAGGACTGTCACACATCTGTACCACAAGTTGTGAGAACCAAAGACTTTCAATTGAGAAAAATTATGAGGTCAAACTTTGCCCTCTTTGGAAATGTCACTAAAGGCACACATCTTTTCTGCTCATGAAAAAAAAAAAATCAAAATCAATGTTCCACCGAGAATTTATTTGTAGCATCTCTTTTGTGGAAGAAAGTAAGTTGTTCCTGTCAATTCCAAGTTCATCCTCGTTACTCGATCATGCACAAGTAACGACATCGTATCGGACCACCGTCTCTCTGTCACATCAGCAATTTGAATTTGTGTAAACAAAAACCCAAAAGAAAATCACCACGGGCTGATGGGGGATGCCTCGTCTTGGGCTGTCGGTGTGTTGCCTTGCCCTGGGCTGATGGTCCTCGCCCAGCCGTCTGGTCTTCCCCAGGGTCTGTCTCCAAGCCCTAGCGTTCGTCATGGCCCTCACTATGGCTCCTCCACCTCAGTTGTCGGGGCCCAGGTCATCTTGTAGCCTCGGTGTTTAGCTAGCATGAAGGTTTTTTTAATTTCTTTTTGTCCCGATCACTATCCTGCTCACAGGAATATCCCAACAACAGCATTTGGGCAATAAAAGAACTGAAGTCGGAAGTTCTCTCATGTTGTGATTTGAACGAGAGACATACAAGGGGTGTAGTCACAAGCACTGAGATGGAGAAAAAAATGCCATTGTCCCACTCTTTAAGATATTGATGGAAAGAAGTAAAACGAGTAAATCGGAAAGCAGCTTTCCATTAAATATTTTATCTTCTATTGTGGGAGTAAATGTGGACATAGCCAAACAATGCCTGTGAGAAGTTCAAAGCATGGAACAGGGATTTTTTTTTTTAATTTATCTCTACACGTGCCCAGAAGGCTACGTGAGCACCTCTGACTAACCTCTCATTTGCTGTGCAGACATTACGAAGACGTGGTTCAAGGAGTTCAATTCGTGCTTCAGCCAGCCAAGGATTTCAGCACCTCATGCCTTGATGCGTGACTACGCTAGTGTCTGCTGATCCCGTTTCCTGTGTGCACCTCTTCCTCCTCAGGCACGTGGGCATCTGTCACCCAACCCCTGATAAGACGCCAAGGACCCAGACCCTCTGTGTGTGTGTGTGTGTTACTGACTTGGCCAAGAAAAAAAATAGAAGAAATCAAGAAATGATACGACCTCAGTGTGTGTGTATCCTTTTGGTATTTCTCGTCTAAAATGTACCGATTCAGTCTGTGTAATACATGAATGGATGTGCCCGTCTTCATCAATGGCATACCGATTTGTGGACTTGGTAGTATATACATGTTATTGCGTGACATTTTGGGTGTTGTATCATACATCCATAACATGTGTGATGGGCTTTGTGGATGATTTTCTCAATTGAATGAAGTATAGTTTGACATGTTTAAGGAGGCTAAATATTGTTTTCACATCACATTTCCCATCTTCCATCAGCTATTCCATTTCATTGTGTTCCCCGTTTTCATCCATTCACCTGGATCAGCCCCCAGCCCCCATTCCAAAAAGAAATCTGAGCACAGTCCCAGTTTTGCTACACCTATGTAAATGTGTATTCTTCATTCTTCCACAGTTCACGACTCACCTTGATAATGTTGTTTTTGTAATCTATCCATATTCCTAGACAATCCACCTTGGACTTTTTAAACACCACATACTCACTCTGATCTTGCTTGTTTTGGTAAGGACTCCACCAGCTGTCTGGTTTGCACAGCTTTTAGGACGGAGGGTGGGAATTGGGAGAAAGTAAATGAAATGACCAAAGCCGTGGCTAGAAACCTAAAATATGTGTCGCTGCAAAAGGGGCTGGAAATCTGCAGAAATAGGCAGGTGATGAACAAGATGAGGATGGTCAGTGAAATGGTACACAGCAGTAATGAAGAAAGATATATTCACGGAAGGAGGTGGAAAATAGACACAGAAGATATAAGAAGAGAGAAGTGTGCTGAGGAAAGATAATTTAAGATCGCTCATGGTGAAAAGGAGGCCAGATGTGAAGATATTGAAGAAAATGAGATGGGTCAGAAAGCCGTTTGAAAGTAACAAGGACATATGTTGGTATTCCCTCTACAGTGTCTGTTTGCCTAGGTAATTTGTATGTATCGCTTGTGGCAATGACATGCTTTTCATTACCTTTTGCCCCATTTTTTTTTGTGTGTGAAAAACCAATGAAATGTCAATTGTTTGTAACACAGCCTAATTTCATATTCTTAAGAGATTGACAGTTTAGCTAAATTACATACAGATGCTGTTTGTTTCCTTTTCATTTTTTTCTCTCTTTTTTCATGTGATCTGACTTTTTTTTAACATAACATATTTTTGTTTGTGATAGTGACAGACCAGAAAAGGCTTTGTTTTGTGGGCTGGATCATAATGATTACAATTCAAAAAGAAAAAAAAAAAACAAAGAAAGAACAGAAGGGAATGAAAACTTGAAACTGTGTGTCATTGGGGTATAATCAACAAAATTCAAAATGGATTCCAACCAGGTTCTTTCTTGTCCTCCTCTCCTTTCATCCCTTGTTTTCCCACTGTTCTTCCATTTTCCTTCACACACTTTCCACTGTCTACCCGACCATTCTTATTTTCCCTTGCTGACCCTGATCCTACTTGGTCCAGTCCTTACTTTTTTTGTTCTTTGCCACCACCACTCCTCCTTGTTTCCTTCCTACCCCTCCCTCATGTTCTGCCTCATCACCATCCACTTCTGTTCATTCCTTTCACATCTCTTATCCAAATTTGGTCACTGTAATCCAGTGTCATCATATCCTATTCCCTCACTCGCTTTCCCCCGCTGGCACACACTCACGCGCGCGCGCGCACACACACACACACACACACACACACACATGCACTCTCCCTAAACATGTTCCTTCTCATTTCCAGCATTGTCGTGGCTTCCCCAACTAATTCCCTATTTCATTTTGCCATCCATCTCTTGTTTCATAAAAGTGGGAACATAAACTGGAATGGCCCCATGCCTCGTCATTGCCATTGGTCGTAGATTCGCTTCCCTGCCATGTCCGTCTCTTTGTATCCTGACTGACCACCCCTACCCACTGTCACATCTTGTGAGACTGTAGACTCTCTTCCCCTGCCATGTCCGTCTCTTTGTATCCTGACTGACCACCCTTACCTGCTGTCACACCTTGTGAGACTGTAGACTCTCTTCCCTGCCATGTCCGTCTCTTTGTATCCTGACTGACCACCCTTACCTGCTGTCACACCTTGTGAGACTGTAGACTCTCTTCCCTGCCATGTCCGTCTCTTTGTATGCTGACTGACCACCCTTACCTGCTGTCACACCTTGTGAGACTGTAGACTCTCTTTCCTGCCATGTCCATCTCTTTGCATCCTGACTGACCACACCTACCTACTGTCACACTGAGTGAGACTGTAGACTCTCTTCCCTGCCATGTCCATCTCTTTCTGGTCTAAACGACCAGCGCTATGTACAATCATACCTCCAGGTCATGGACTCCATTCATTGCTATGTCCATTTCTTCCTGTCCTAAATGGCCATCCCTATCCATGGTCATATCTTTTCAGGCCATTGGCTCCATTTACTGCCATGGCCATCTCTTTATATTCTTAACTATCTCCCCTATCAATTGTCATATCTTAAGAGCTCATAGACTGCCTTCCCTGTTATGTACATCTCTATCGTAACCCCACCCTTAGCCACTGTCACACCGTGTATGTGTGTGTGTGTGTGTGTGTGTGTGTGTGTGTGTGTGTGTGTGATATTCATGGTGAAAATGCTGATTTCTATAGAGAATAAACCCCAACTCCTGCAGCTCTGTTCAAAACATCTGTATTCCATTTCTTCTTCCAGTTAATCTTGTATTTCATTTTTCTTTCCATTTAATTCCATCCGCATTATTCAGATTAACATGCGAACAGACCCTCCAAGTCTACTCCCTTCCTCATCTCTTTTCAGTCTCCTTGTCTCATTCTTGTACTTCTCCATACGCATACTTTTGTTGTCACCTCCCTTACCATCTATAACTTCTCTTTTCCCCACTTATCCAGTTCTCATGGCTGTTTATCCAAAATGGCAAGGTTTTATTCTTTCCTGTTCTGTGTCCTCCAGAGTTCATCATTGGCATTTCCTTCTGATTTCAACAGTCAAGTTTGACCATGTTCACCATCCCTTCTGCTGCTTATGCCCCCTTCCTCTTCACATATTATGCAGTCTTCATTGTTAAGTCCCTTTGAGCTTGAGGTCACTGGTTATTTGCAATGTATTGTTGCTTTTCTGTCAATTGACGCGTTGAACTAAACGTGTCAATATCCACTCTTCTACTTCTCTCCAATTTACCAACCATTCCCACAGCTGTTCCAACATATTCTGTTCAAAACCATTTGCATTCCAGTTCCTCTTGTAATCATGGTTATGCCACTTTATGCTTTACATCCTTTTGCTGCTTCTCATCTTTCACTAATCTGTTGCTACAGTTGTTGTTTTTTTTCAGTATTCCAATCAACCTTCCAGCTATCCCTTTCATGTGTTCTCCCAAAATTGACGCTTCCCCACAAGTATTCTGTAAGCCAAATTATTCTTTCCCATTTTTTCTTTTACTTGCATTTGGTTTGCCACTTCTCCTTTGACAAAACTGTTTTTCTTTGTCCTAATGTCTCATGTTTTATTTTTTTAATTGTCCCTTTCACGAAAGCGCAAACCTTTACTATTCTTACCTGATGCAGCACTACTTGATTTTTTTTTCTTCTTTGGCTCAAGGTGGTTTCCTTGGATTTCTATCCCCTTATATTCTGCCTGCTTCTTGATATACTGACATCTTTTTATTATCAATCAGTATTAGCACTTCTCCATACGCATACTTTTGTTGTCACCTCCCTTACCATCTATAACTTCTCTTTTCCTCACTTCTCCAGTCTCATGGCTGTTTATCCAAAATGGCAAGGTTTTATTCTTTTCAAGTTAAGTGTCCTCCAGAGGTCAACTCTGGCATTTCCTTCTGATTTCAACAGTCAAGTTTGACCATGTTCACCATCCTCTCTGCTGCTTATGCCCCCTTCCTCTTCCACATGTTATGCAGTCTTCATTGTTAAGTCCTTTTGAACTTGAGGTCACTTTTTGATATATTCATATCTTTTTGTAATCAGTGTTAGGAGCCCAAATACAACTAAACACACAATACAGAGGAAATGAATGCTTTATTTGATATGCAGGAGAAAACAGACATGTGATTTTCAGCAAATTTATCTTCTCCGGAAGTCACAAAAATTTGTGAAATGGTATTCCCAAACTATACATGATTGCAGTTCGCTTCTTTCATTTGGGGGGGAAGAGAGGGTGTGTTTATTACTGTCACACCTTTTTTTATGCCATATGGAGGTGGGACTTGGGTGGCTGGACGCACCACTTATTTGCCAGCTCCATGGCAGTACCTCCCCTCCCACCTTTCTGCCGCCATTCCATTTTGTTCTGAAAACTCAAAGTTTTGCTTTAATTTGCAAACCTTCATGTTTTGGACCCCTTTTGAATCTTGAATTCAAAGTTGTCACCATTTTAGGAGCCAAATATACCACCATACACACAATAATGAATGCTTTATTTGATACACAGGAGAAAATGGACACGTGATTTTTCAGCAAATGTATCTTCTCCAGAAGTCACAAACATGACAAAAATGTGCAAAACGGTATTCCAAAACTATACAGATTGCAGCCCGCTTCTGTCATTTGGGGGGAGGAGGGGTGTGTGTTTTATCACTGTCGCACCTTTTGTATGGCACATGGAGGTGGAACTTCCCTCCCACTTACATTGTGCATTATCACCAATCCCCATGTTCCTACCTCAACTTAAATTAAATCCATTCAGTCTCTCACACTTCCCAATTCTATAACTTTCTTTTTACATTGTTAACTACCATTTTTTATGCCTGCAATTTATTTTCCATTCATCTCTTTTCAGTCTCCTTGTCTCATTCTTGCACTTCTTGATATGCATACTTTTGTTGTCACCTCTCTTACCATCTATAACTTGTGTTTGCCCCACTTCTCATGGCTGTTTATCTTGTTGGCAAGGTTTCATTCTTTTCCGGTTATGTGTCCTCCAGAGTTCATTGTTGGCATTTCCTTCTGATTTCAACAGTCAAGTTTGACCTTGTTCACCATCCCTTCTGATATGCTTCCACCCCATTCCTCTTCCACACATTATGCTGTCTTCATTGTTATGTCCCTTTGAGCTTGAGGTCATTTTTTTGATATATTCATATCTTTTTGTACTCTGTGTTAGGAGCCAAAATACCACTAAGCACACAATACAGAGTGGAAATGAATGCTTTATTTGATACACAGGAGAAAACAGACACGTGATTTTCAGCAAATGTATCTTCTACGGAAGTCACAAAAGTGACAAAAATGTGCGAAACGGTATTCCCAAACTAAACAGATTGCAGTCTGCGTCTTTTCATTTGGGGGGAGGAGAGGGTGTGTTTATCAATGTCATACCTTTTGTATGGCGTATGGAGGTGGAACTTGGGGTGGTTGGGCGCACCACTTATTTGCCAGCTCCATGGCCGTACCTCCCCTCCCACCTTTCTGCTGCAAGTCCATTTTGTTCTGAAAACTCAAAAGTTTTACTTTAATTTGCAAACCTTCACATTTTGGACCCCTTTGAATCTTGAATTCAAAGTTGTCACCATTTAGGAGCCAAAATACCACCATACACACAATACGGAGTAGAAATGAATGCTTTATTTGATACACAGGAGAAAATGGACACGTGATTTTTCAGCAATGTATCTTCTCCAGAAGTCACAAACATGACAAAAATGTGCAAAACGGTATTCCAAAACTATACAGATTGCAGTCCGCTTCTTTCATTTGGGGGGAGGAGGGGGGTGTGTGTTATCACTGTCGCACCTTTTGTATGGCACATGGAGGTGGAACTTAGGTGGTTGGGCGCACCACTTATTGCCAGCTCCATGGCAGTACCTCCCCCTCCTACCTTTCTGCCGCTGTTCCATTTTGTTCTTCTGAAAACTCAAAAGTTTTGCTTTAATTTGCAAACCTTCACGTTTTGGACCCATTTTGAATCTTGAATTCAAAGCTGTCACTGTTTACCACCAATGTAAGATTTAGTTAGGAATGAGGAGGATGGGCATATCACTTTAGTCCCAGCTCACGGCAATATCTGCTTTGCATCAGCATCAGCTCCTGCCAGAAACAAAACATGCTTTTCACTGCATTTTGCTTCCGTGGCCACCCAGACTGTAAATGTAAACTGAACGGTGCTTAATTTCCTGTTAGGTCTGGTCTTTTCCAACCACCTTCTTTCCGTTTTACTACTTGTTTACAGACATGCAACACATCCTGTGTTAAGTTTTCATCTTTCCCTTTCTCTTCCGAATCTCAGGTGTCACACCTTTCTAGTAAACTCTTCATTCCATTCCATCCCACTTACGTTGTGCATTATCACCACTCCCCATGTTTCTACCTCAACTTAAATTAGATTGTAAATGTAAACTGAACGGTGCTTAATTTCCTGTTTAGGTCTGGTCTTTTCCAACCACCTTCTTTCCGTTTTACTACTTGTTTACAGACATGCAACACATCCTGTGTTAAGTTTTCATCTTTCCCTTTTCTCTTCCGAATCTCAGGTGTTCACACTTTCTAGTAAAACTCTTCATTCCATTCCATCCCACTTACGTTGTGCATTATCACCACTCCCCATGTTTCTACCTCAACTTAAATTAGATCCATTCAGTCTGTCACACTTACCCATTTCTTTAACTTTGTTTTTTAACCATTGTTAACTTCATTTTTTATGCCTACGATTTTTTTTTCATTCATCTCTTTTCAGTCTCCTTGTCTCATTCTTGCACTTCTCCATACGCATACTTTTGTTGTCACCTCCCTTACCATCTATAACTTCTCTTTTCCTCACTTCTCCAGTTCTCATGGCTGTTTATCCAAAATGGCAAGGTTTTATTCTTTTCAAGTTAAGTGTCCTCCAGAGGTCAACTTTGGCATTTCCTTCTGATTTCAACAGTCAAGTTTGACCATGTTCACCATCCTCTCTGCTGCTTATGCTCCCTTCCTCTCCACATGTTATGCAGTCTTCATTGTTAAGTCCCTTTTGAGCTTGAGGTCACTTTTAAATATATTCGTATCTTTTTGTAATCAGTGTTAGGAGCCAAAATACCACCTAACACACAATACAGAGTGGAAATGAATGCTTATTTGATACACATGAGAAAAAACAGACACGTGATTTTCAGCAAATGTATCTTCTCTGGAAGTCACAAAACATGACAAAAATGTGTGAAATGGTATTCCCAAACTATGCAGATTGCAGTCCGCTTCTTTCATTGGGGGGGGGGGGGGGTATATACTGTCACACCTTTTGTATGCCATATGGAGGTGGAACTTTGGTGGTTGGGCACACCACTTATTTGCCAGCTCCATGGCAGTACCTCGCCTCCCCACCTTTCTGCCGCTGTTCCATTTTGTTCTTCTGAAAACTGAAAGTTTTGCTTTAATTTGCAAACCTTCACGTTTTGGACCCATTTTGAATCTTGAATTCAAAGCTGTCACCGTTTACCACCAATGTAAGATTTAGTTAGGAATGAGGAGGATGGGCATATCACTTTAGTCCCAGCTCACGGCAATATCTGCTTTGCATCAGCATCAGCTCCTGCCAGAAACAAACATGCTTTTCACTGCATTTTGCTTCCGTGGCCACCCAGACTGTAAATGTAAACTGAACGGTGCTTAATTTCCTGTTTAGGTCTGGTCTTTTCCAACCACCTTCTTTCCGTTTTACTACTTGTTTACAGACATGCAACACATCCTGTGTTAAGTTTTCATCTTTCCCTTTTCTCTTCCGAATCTCAGGTGTTCACACCTTTCTAGTAAACTCTTCATTCCATTCCATCCCACTTACGTTGTGCATTATCACCACTCCCCATGTTTCTACCTCAACTTAAATTAGATCCATTCAGTCTCTCACACTTACCCATTTCTTTAACTTTGTTTTTTAACCGTTGTTAACTTCATTTTTTATACCTACGATTTTTTTTTTCATTCTCTTTCAGTCTCCTTGTCTCATTCTTGCACTTCTCCATACGCATACTTTTGTTGTCACCTCCCTTACCATCTATAACTTCTCTTTTCCTCACTTCTCCAGTTCTCATGGCTGTTTATCCAAAATGGCAAGGTTTTTATTCTTTTCAAGTTAAGTGTCCTCCAGAGGTCAACTTTGGCATTTCCTTCTGATTTCAGTAGTCAAGTTTGACCATGTTCACTATCCCTTCTGCTGCAATATCAGCTTTGCATCCGCATCAGCTCCTGCCTGAATCAAACATGCTTTTCACTGCATTTTGCTTCTGTGGTCACCCAGACTGTAAATGTAAACTGAACGGTGCTTAATTTCCTGTTAGGTCTGGTCTTTTCCAACCACCTTCTTTCCGTGTTACTACTTGTTTACAGACATGCAAACACATCCTGTGTGAAGTTTCATCCTTTCTGTTTTCTTCCGAATCTCAGGTGTTCATACCTTTGTAGTGAACTATTCATCCATTCTTTCTACTTTGTGCAGTATCACAACTCCCCGTTCTTTCTCCTCAACTTATATAAATGCATTCAGTTTCTCACACTTCCCTTTTTCTGTCATTTTCTTTTGCATTGTTAACTTCCATTTTTATCGCCTGCAACTTTTCTTTCATTCTGTTTGACTTGTACTCAAAACCAGATCTCACTCTTTGCTGGCTCCTGATCTTCATAACCTTGCCTCTGTTGCATTGCTTCCCATACCAACTCCGACATGTTGCCCACTCTCATGACTGTTCCACTACCCACCATCCTCAGGTTCTTTCCAAATTCATCTGGAGCCTCTTACATTTGCATCTACTCCAGTTGCCGTTCTTCTGTCTGTCCCGTTTTCTTCCTGCCCCTACGATACCTTGTCCACAGTCATTCTTTTCTGTCTTCCTCACCTGTCTCCTCTTCCCACACCATTTCCCCAGCGTTCCAGCTCTCAGTATCCACCCTGTTCAGATCCCACCTTCCATTCCCACACCAGTTCACCCATGATCAATGCTGTACAGGACCATCCACATTTCATTTCCTCTTTCAGTCTTTGTTATCCTGCTCTCCAATCATTTTCCATGGCATCCTCTCAAAGCCGGTTCATCCGATTCCTTTTACTCATTCATACTTCTTCATCTGACTTCAAGTTCCTCTTTTCCATTTCTTTTCGACCAATCCAGCCCCATTTCCCTGTATCCTTGCTGTAACAGATTTACTTTCAGATCACACTGCACCTCTCTCTCTCTCTACTTTCCTTCCCTTTCCTCTCTGCTCTGTTAACTTTCCACATTATCTTCATTATGTTCTCCTTTAGTCACAAAATGAACCTTATTGTTTTCGTGGATGTTTGAAAAGTAACTCATGCAATAGCCAATATGCTGAGAAAAAACATGCAAACTACACAAAGACTATTTTTTTTGTGAGTAAGTGTGGAGGTGCGCATACACACACACATATGCAGTCACGACCGCTACCATACAAAAGTGGCATTGTTAAAAGTTGTTGACATAAACCTATCATGGTGGAACAGCATGTGAGCTCCGATACTGTGCAGACATTGAATGAATAGCCTTTTGCAAAAAGATGATGGCATAGTAAATGAGCAGGTGTGCTCATACTCTGAACCAACATACAGTTTACTACTTTCCCAAAAGGATTGTTTCTGTTCACAGGTACAATTGCTGAAAATAATTTGCGCGACTGTTAATGATTGGGACAGGCTATTTCAGTGCACAGAAAATGTCAACATATGAAAGATTTATAATGTATTCATGCAGAGTAAGTTTGTGAGCCAGTGAAATGTTCATATAATCATTTGTACTTTATGTGGAGGTGTGGGGTGTTGTGTGTGTGGGGATGGAAATGATGGTATTCAACTAAATTACCCAGAAAAATTAACCAGGTCCTGCAAAACTAATAATGTCCATTCCCAACTGTCACTACCCTTTCTTTCTGTAACTGTTTACTATTCCTTATCTCATTTCAAGGAGACAAAGTTGCAGATTTGATGGAATTGATGGTAATATTCCAAAACTTTCAGCTCCAACACAGTTCAAAGTTGCAAAAAAGTTGTTCCCATGTACGAATCTGGTAACAATTCCCAACACCCAATTACAGACCAATTTCCATCTTGCAAGTATTAGAAAACACATAGACAGACACAATTATGATCATCCTAGTTATATAATCTATTGGGTGAGCGTCAGTCTGGTTTTAGAAAGGATAGTTCACAGGGTTCGTAGGGGCCTTTTAAGTCCTTAAAGTCCTTGTGAATTGAATTCAGGTCAACAGGCCTTTTAAGTGCTGTGATTCAGCAATTTGGTCCTTTTAAAACACCAGAAGGTCCTTTTGAATTTTTACAGGTACTGTTAAGTCCTGTATAATCAAGGGGGGTAGCTTGAAAGGAACTTGAGAATGAACTGAAGTCTATAGCAGACGACAAAGTGCTTGGCCCAGGCAGCAGATTCACTTAGGCTGCTAGCTAAGCATCCAGACAGTGTTGCAAGGTGGTGACCTAATTACTAAGCCAGTCTTCTGATAAGAGGCGATGCTAACGTTCGCAGCATTTTGCCAAGTAAATAAATTTCAGTCAATTGTTGTGTGGGAACAAGTGACCAGGATTTATAACAGCAGTGTCAGGAAAAAAGAAAATAATTGTTCATGAATCAGATAAATATAGATATATGACATAGTGTTCTGCTAACATGCCAACCATAAAAACAGCATCGGACCACAGTTGTATGCTGCGGTTTTCAGCATTCACAAATAGATGCCTTGCTCCCCCCACTCCCATCCTTGTATCATCCTTCCTATTTTCTCTTGCACTGAAGTTTCAAGATGCCAGGGAAGTGTTACTTTCAAGATACATGGCTTTTGTCAAAAGACTATTGTGAGTGGATTAGGAAAAATGCTGCTGACAAGCATGCTGCACACTGCCTTTTTGTGGAGTATCACTAAAACTTGCATCAATGGGAGAGAGTATTCTTCGCCAGCATGCCAAGACTGACAGACATCAGAAAAATGAACGAAAATTCAAGGCAGATACAAGATGCAACGTGACAGATTTCTTTTCTCCATCAGTGTCTGTTTCAACAAAAGGGAGTGTGTCAAGCACAGTCCCTTTCATCAATAGCAGTAGTAGCATTAGTAGTGCCACTGCCAGCAAGGATCAAGATGCATCAGTTCAAGTCCAGCCTCAAATATCTAGGGCTAGCTTTGATCTTGATAATGGTCGATTGAAGGCTGAAGTGATGTGGGCATTGAAAAGTTGTGGACAGCCATTACAGCTATAAATCATCAGAGCAGAGTGGAGAGTTGTTCAGATCAATGTTCCCAGACAGTGAAATAGCTGCTAGATTTCAATGCGGGGGAAACCAGATGCCGATATCTGTCAACATTTGGGCTTGCGCCCCTATTTTCTGAGCTGCTACTAAAGAATGTCAAAGCTTTCTCTCAGCTAGGATATGTTTTGCTCTTCGATGAGTCTGAAAACAAGCAAAACCACATGAAACAAATGTCATGACAGCAGAAGACTGAGCGATGAAAAAGCTGACAACGTTCTCCTGGAGTATCGTGAATTTCTACCTACTGCAGCCATGCACTCCGCCAGCTCATTTGATTGTGACAGAGATAGAGTGGACACTTGGTGGTGCAAGGCTTTAGAGGACAACTCCAAGTTCACAAACCTCAGGCCTTTTTGTGAAGAAAATGCTGCTGTTGTCCCATGGGCAAGCAACCGTTAGAACGTGGGTTTTTCTTACAACAAGGAAGTGTCTGCTGATAATCTTAGTCAAACAGCCCTCAAAGCCCGACGTGTCATCTTAGACCACATCCATGATGCTGGTGGGATCCAAAAGGTCAAGCTAGACAAGCCACTCCTGGTGGTCTGCAGGTGCTGCATGGAATAGGTACAGTGATTATCTGAAAACAACAGCGCACAGCAAAGGAGGACAGCACAGAGCCAGCTGAAGAGAAAGGTCCTAGTGGATGAAATAGAAGAGCTGAGAAAGAAGAAAAAGAAAGCTGAAAGATGACTCCAGGCATCTTATGGAAGCTGACAACCTAAGTCTAAAAGCTCAGGAGCAAAGGAGCTTTCACATTGCTGGACAGGTCAAATGAAAACTCCGCCTGTCATCAAAAGACAAACTAGACCAAGACAGCAGTCTAACCTCTGAACTGAAAAAAGAAGGAAGAACTACTGAAAAAAATGTAATGATAGTAGAGATAGTAGATCACCAAAAATAGTTGTGTAGCAAAAAAATGACTCTACATATAGCATTTACAGTACTAGTAGTGTAGTGGAAGGACTGTTGAGTGAATAATCAGAGTGATTCATTTATATGTGTTTTTAATAGTTGTGAAAGAATAAGACAGACAGTGAACAAAAAGTGTAATTTGAAATGAAACTGTGTGATACCAACATGCCGCCAAAGAAAACTTACGATGATGTGAACAGCAGAGGCTGAATATGACCATATGGGATTAGCTGATCTTCGGTTTATTGACAGGGTGAGTGTTAAATGTGTTTTCTTGGCATGTTAAAGCTGTGGGAGATTCTGTAAAGCCAAGTGGGCAAAGGTCCTTTTAAACTGATTTTAGGTCCTTTTAAGTCCTCTGAAGGTCCTTTTTTTGGCTTCATGCTCAGCACCTGGGAACCCTGGTTCAGGTGTCGTACAGTGCTTGGCTTAAAAAAAAGAAAAACAAACTTTTTTTTTTTGCTGTCCCATCTTCTGTGCCACCTCAGTGGCATTGCACCCACACCGCTCATTCCGACACCCGTCCACTGCCACAGCCCGGTCAGTCCCACCGCAGCCCCGGGGCACCAGCAATCCACATAGAGCAGTCAGTGTTTAAGTCGTCAAGAGGCAATGGCGGTGGTGTGCTAACAAAATATTACTTATTAGGGCTAACTGACATATAAAAATCAATGAAAAATACATTCTGTGGAGCATTGTTTGATTTTGTGAAGGAGTTGCCATGTCAAACTGTTATCATTTTAAAAGAAAATGCTTTATGGGTGCTTTTGGATTCCATTTTTTAACCTTTGGTGAGCGAGAATGCCACAGAATTGTAGACTTTGGTATATCTCTATTTGATGATGCCAAAGGGGCACAGACACAATCAGCCGTGCTCCCTGATGAGTCCGATCCTGCAGATGAAAGGCATGGGAGCAGGCAGTATGATAGTTCTGTCGTTAGGATGGGTTACGATAGTTCCCCATAGGACTGCTAATGAAGGGGTGTTTATTTTACAAGTATTCCCCTGACTTTTAATTCTCAATCTCTTTATTCCTCTCCTTTAACACACACACCCCCCCCCCCCCCCCAACCACACACACACACACCATCCCTGCCTTTTTTCCTTCATCAAATCTTTTTAATGTGATGATGGAGGAAGTGTTAGCCTGGACTTGTGCTATCTCTTACGTACTAATATTGTTTTTAATACCGATATCCTATATATACACGCACGCACACACACACAAACACACCACACACATATGAATTTGTATGGCAGACAGGAGAAAAATTCACCGAGTTCATAATTCCTGGACAGTTGGTTAGCAATTTTGTCAGTCTTAATTCTCAAACATCCATACATTACCTGTCAGATGTTGGAGTATCCCTGAGCTCAGTTCATGTCTTTCCTAATTTCTATGCAAACAATCTCCATCTTCATGTTGAAGGATCTTGTGATCTTTTCTGTGATACACCACAATTCAAGCAAGCAGCTTAAATTTAAGTTGATGAAGGATGTGTTTGCTATCAATAATAGGGGCAAGTGCATGCAAAAAATGTGATCTTAATTATTCCAGCAAACTATTGATCCCAAATGTAGCATAAAATCTAGAAAAATTTCTGTAACACCTTGGCCACCCTACCTAGAATTGACCCTATTTCACACAAGCCTTTGTTAGCTGGTCCCTTCACTGGAACTCGCTTTCCACCTGAGTGCAAGTGCCCATTGAAGCTCAGATCTTGCAGAAGAAGAAGAAAACCGTTTTGATATTTTGCACACTTCCACTAGCTAAATAGCTATGCAGAATGATTAATTTAATCAGTGCATACCAACATAAATAATGGATACCATCAATGCAGATATCCGCAGTGCTGTTGGCACGATCAACACCATGTATACACTTACTTTCCCACAAGGAGTGATTGTTTTTTCAGTACTATATAAAATGTCTGACTACAGTACTGTGAGCGATTGGGGCACGCTGTATCAGTGTATGCAAAAATATCAGTATGTGAAAGATGTCTGATGTACACAGCAGAGGCTTGAGGAGAGCCAGCTTACGCTCAGAAAATTCGTTTGCTTGTG
>JADBJO010023814.1:22500-26036 GCA_016801955.1 Conus betulinus | reverse complement strand
ACACAGATCCCCCGTACCGCAAGACAGGACGATAGTGGAATCCAGATCTCATCTGGATCTCAGCTTTGTTTACAGCATAGGTATAAAGGTAACCATGGCGTTGGTGTGCGACACGGTGTATACTTGCTATTGGCAGCAGGCAGCAAAATCATGTCACCTGGAAACGGTGGTGACATCTAGACCAAGGAAAGCGCGTTTTCATGGGTGGAGAGCTGCATGCACTGCTGACCTGCCAGATGTACTGCGTCCGCACCAGACACTGCACCAGAAAGACCTTCCAGAGTGGAGAGTTCTCCAATCTGTTCCAACCAGAAATCACCAGAAAGACCGGCATCAGGCTGGATGAAGTTCTCCAATATGGTTCATACAACTGGCTGCGGCTGTGTCCGACAAGGCATGCGTGGGGTGTGTGTGTGTGTGTGTGTCAGTGTGGTGGTGTTTGTGTGTGTGTGTGTGTGTGTGTGTGTTGTGTGTGTGTGTGTGGGTGTTTTGTGTGTGTGTGTTGTGGTGTGGGTGTGTGTGTGTGTGCGCGCGAGTTACAAACACATGGTTGGGTGTGTGTGCGCGCGTACAAAACATGTGTGTGTGTGTGTGTGTGTGTGTGTGTGTGTGTGTGTGTGTTGTGTGTGTGTGTGTGTGTGGTGAGTTCTTTCTGTGGGCTTCAAACATCTGCTGTGTGTGCATGTGTGGTGTGTGTGTGTGTGTGTGTTGTGTGTGTGTGTGTGTGTGTGTGTGTGTTGTGCGGAGAGAGAGCAGAGAGAGAGAGAGAGAGAGTGGGAGTGAGTGTGAGTGTGTGTGTGTGTGTGTGTGCGTGGTTGTGTGTGTGTGAGTGTGTGTGGGTGTGTGTGTGTGTGTGTGTGTGTGTGTGTGTGTGTGTGTGTGTGTGTGTGTGTAGCAATGGACGACGGGAATTCTGTCTGTTTCAAGCATGTGGTGTGTGTGTGTGTTGTGTGTGTCGGTGTGTGTGTGTGTGTGTGTGTGTGTGTGTGTGTGTGTCGCGTGCCGTGTGTGGTGTGGTGTGTGTGCGGCGCGTGTGCGCGTGTGTGGTGTGTGTGTGTAGCATTGGACGGGAGATCTGTGTGTGTTTCAAGCATAGTTGTGTGTGTGTGTTGTTGTGTGTGTGTTTTTGTGTGGTGTGTGTGTGTGTGTGTGAAGTGCTGTGTGTGTGTGTGTGTGTGGTGTGTGTGGTGTGTGTGTGGTGTGGTGTGGGTGCATGCGTGCCTGCGCGCGCGCGCGTGCTGTGTGTGTGTATGTCGCATGGAGGCGCCTGATCAGCCAGCAGATTCAGATTCCATTTGAGTAGCGCCCCCCATGAAGAGAACGGGACAAAAAATGTAAGTGAAAACAAGTTCAGAGGTCATTACCTGAATGCATGCTTGTGTCTGAAGCGTGTGCACGTGTTGCCTCATCATCTCTGAGAACCTGCTGTTCAAGTCTGCCTGCCGTTCTTCTTCTACCTATACTGGTATCATAGTGTGCCGTATTGCGCCGCATGTTATTGCATGTTATTGCAACTGTACCTGTGTCATAGGCAGTATAGTATAGTGTAGTATAGTATATCGTATAGTATTAGTATAGTATAGTATAGTATAGTATAGTAGTGATAGTATAGTATAGTATAGTATAGTATAGTACAAAGAAGTGCAGTACAGTGTAGTGAAGTACAAGCCCACACAGTACGTTACGGTACAGAGAGCAGAACAGAGCAGAGCAGAGCAGAGCAGAGCAACAGAACAGCATAGCAGAGCCATAGACAGTGTGTTGTGTGTTGCATTGCCTGTCACTGCATTGTCACCAATTGTGTCATTTACTAACCACAGCATAGACGTGCTGTGTAAATGTTGGGCTGCCGTCACCTGGAGAATGAAATCGCCAAATTACTGTGTGGTGATCTCTTTCCGTCGCGTTTACAGGCGTTGTGTCCTTACCAGAAGCAGTTTTCGTCAATCCACGTGATGAACTCTTGTGACCTGACAACTTCCTCCATCGTTCGATACCCAGCTTTTCACTATGCCGGCTCTGATACTGCATGTTAGGATGATGTCGAAAAAAAAAAAACACAACAAACACCACAACAACAATAACAACAACCAACACCAAAAAAACCGATGAATTTAGACGAAGCCTATATATCCCCCTTCACTGATAAGCCAAAACAGGATTTTAAAAAAGAAATAAAAAGGGACCCAAGAAGGGAAGGGGGGGGGGGTGGGGGGGGGGCACAGGCGATATGAATTTAGACTACATACGGGGGCTATGTCCAGGACACGTGAATTTGAATTGCGTGGCAGGATTGAAACGTCTTCAGAGTAGGGAAACATTAGACGGGAGAGTGTCTGTTCGTCTGATTCAACGACATGACGGGTGGTATGGGCTGGGCTGCCTTGGCGGCTGCCCACTGAGCTGCTGAGGTGAACCTTCTTATCAGGGGCTTCTTCAGACTTCTCTTCTTCTTCTTCCTGTGAACTTGGGTTGATCGGGGTCTTGTTGATTGTCTTCTGTCTTCTTACAGACTTCTTCTTAGGGGTCTTATGTCTTCCTGCTGTTCTTGTTGACATCACTTGTTCTTGTTTGATAGTCTTCTTCTTCTGTCTTCTTATTCAGCCTTGGTTGTGCTGTTGTGATCTTGTTCTGGTGATCTTCTTCTTTCTTCGTATTCTCTTCTTATCTTCTTCTTCGATTCTTACTTCATGTTGTTCTTGTTTATCTTATTGTCTTGATGTTGGTTTCTCTTATTGCTTTCTTCTCTTCCTGTGTTCTTGTTGTTGATCATGTTTGTTGATCTTATTCTTCTTATTCTTCTTTTCTACATGTTCTTGTTTGTTGATCTGGTTCTTGTCTATCTTCTTCTTCTTCTTCCTGTTGTTATCCTTGTTGATCTGGTCTGGTTGATCTTATTACTTTCTTCTTCTTCTTCTTCTTCTTGTTCTTCTTCTTCCTCTCTTCTCTGTGCTTATCGTCTTCGTCCTCCTCCTCACCTCCTCCTCTTCTTCTTTCTTCTTATTCTTCGTAGTAGTCGTCGTCTCTTCTCGTCTCTCTCTCTGTCCTCTCTGTACAACTCTGTCTGTCTGTCTGTCTGTCTGTCTGTCTCTCTATCTCTCTCTCTCTCTCTCTCTCTCTCTCTCTCTCTCTCGATTGCCTAAATCCCAAATACAATGTTCAGACATGTATGATTAAGCCATTCTCTCTTGTTGACCAAAATCTAACAAGTTTTTACAGTCGATTTGTATTTCTCTCTATCTGACTACAGTGCAAAGCATGACGAAAAGATTGCAGACTTGCAAACAGATGGAGGAAATGCCGTGTGGGTTCAATATGACTATCGACAAGCGACGATAAAACCCCAGGCCGATTTACAGACACACACACACACACACACACACACACACACACCCACACACACACACACACACAACACACAACACACACATACCAACCAACTAACCAACCCACTACCAACACACACACACACACACCCACACACACACACACACACACACCACACAACCACACACACTAACTAACACACACACACA